>PVKE010012621.1:0-38007 GCA_004027555.1 Craseonycteris thonglongyai
AGGATCATGTCATCTGCAAAGAGTGACAGTTTAACTTCTTCTCTCCCAATTCTAATACCTTTTATTGCTTTCTCTTGTCTGATTGCTCTGGCTAGAACTTCCAGAACTATGTTGAACAGCAGTGGTGACAGGGGGCATCCCTGTCTTGTTCCTGATTTTAGGAAAATAGGCTTCAGCTTTTCCCCACTCAGTATAATATTTGCTGAGGGTTTGTCATATATGGTATTTATTATGTTGAGGTACTTTCCTTCAATTCCCATTTTATTCAGTGTTTTTATCATAAATGGGTGTTGTATCTTGTTGAATGCTTTTTCTGCATCAATTGAGATAATCATGTGGTTTCTATCCTTTGTTTGGTTTATGTGCTGGATTCAATGGATTGATTTGTGTATGTTGAACCATCCTTGTGCCCCTGGGATGAATCCCACTTGGTCATGGTGAATCATCTTTTTAATGCATTGTTGTATTCTGTTAGCTAAAATTTTATTTAAGAATTTTGCATCAGTGTTCATCAGTGAGATTGGCCTATAGTTTTCCTTTTTGGTATTGTCTTTCCCAGGTTTTGGTATTAGGGTGATATTAGCTTCATAGAATGAGTTGGGTAGTACTGCCTCCTCTTGAATTTTCTGGAGTAGTTTGAGGAGGATGGGCATTAGTTATTCCTTGAATGACTGGTAGAACTCATTGGTAAAACCATCTGGTCCAGGCCTTTTGCCTTTGGGCAATTTTTGGATAATTGTTTCCAGTTCTGTACTGTTGATTGGTCTATTGAGGTTATCCAAATCTTCTTGGTTCAGTTTCGGTAAACTATATGTTTCTAGAAATGTGTCCATTTCCTCTAGGTTGTCAAATTTGTTGGCATAGTCTTTCATAGTAATCTCTTATGATTGTTTGTATTTCTGCAGCATCAGTTGTAATTTCTCCCCTATCATCCCATATTCTTGAAATATGAGCTTTTTCTCTTTGTCCTTTGTTGAGCCTAGCCAGTGGCTTGTCAATTTTATTGATTTTTTCAAAGAACCAGCTCTTTGTGGCATTAATTTTATCTATTGTTTTTCTGTTCAGAATTTCATTAAATTCTGCTTTAATTTTTATTAATTCTTTTCTTCTGCTAGCTTTGGGGGACCTCTGTTCTTTTTCTAGTTCTATAAGATGAGATGTGAGAGTGTTTACTTGTAGTTTTTCTTGTTTCTTGATATAGGCCTGTAATGATATAAATTTTCCTTTTATTACTGCTTTTGCTGTGTCCCAGAAATTTTGGTACGTCGTGTTTTCACTGTCATTGGTTTCTACAATTTTTTAATCTCTTGTTTTATTTCCTCTTTGATCCAGTCCCTTTTTAATAGCATGTTGTTCAATCTCCACGTATATGTGGTTCTCTCTGTAACTGGTCTTTTGCAATTGATCTCTAGTTTCAACGTTTTGTGGTCTGAGAATACACTTGGTATGATTTGAATGTTCTTAAAATTGGTGAGGAAAGTGAGACTCTCTTTATGCTCCTCCCTCTGGGATGATGAATAACATCCGAGAAAATGTACTCACCCTCTCTTGGGGCTACATACTGTTTTCAGCCCACTGGCTGCTACCACTGAGGACAATGTGACTCCAGAACCAACCAGGGTCCTGAGCCTCTTCTCAGGCAACTTCTCACAGCACTGCCCCCACCCCAAGCCGTTCCCAAAGCCCCTGGCCACCCTCCACCCCCCATTCTCTCCTAAAGGGAAGCAGAGAGCCACAAGCTGTTTGGCAGATGCCACAGGACCTTCCGGACATGGTGGTGCTTAGGAATGGGTGAAGTCCGAAGTGGTACAGACAGCGTCTCTCGAGTGGGTCCCCGCTCACAACAAGTGGCAGCACTCTGCAGCTTGCTTCCCCCACACTGCGGAGCAATGTGCGCTCTCTGTGCTGTGACTGAGCCGTCAAGAGCGCTGCAAAAGCAGGAGGCACTCGTGTGAATCAAGCTGATTTAGTCCCAGCTGTGGGGCTTACTCACTGTGTGCCCTGAGACAGGCCAGTCAACCTCCCTGAGACTTTGCTTCCACTCCCAAGACAGCAGGAGCTGCCCTCACGGTCCCACGGTCTCCTGGGGGAGCAGTGGTCCTCCATAAGACTGCCGCACAGGTCTCCCCTAGACAGACACAAGGCTGAGGCCATGCCATCCTCCACATCACAGAATTCGGACACTAGGCTGAGAAACCGAGAGGGAAATAAGGTGGGGGCAGGGGAGGTATCGAGGTCACAGTCTGGAATAAATACCCTTCCCTTTTATTCAGTTTTGAAAAGACTGAGCTGAAGAGCATACCAATGGCATGGTGCCCACTGACTCAACCATGACAGACGATCCTTCCCTATTTACCTCCGCTGCTCACTGAGAATCTTCCAGATCTTCCTCACGCCTGGCTTCAGCAAGTCAAGGGAAATTGCCGTCGGCGCTCTTGCACACAATGCACACTTTCAGTGTGGAGTCCCCCGGCCAAGCGTTCCAGGCCACCTGGTTCCACGGTGGAAGAGCCCACCTCCTGGGGTCCCATCGCAGTCCCATGGACTCCAAGGAGTCTGGGTGTATGAGCCGTGGAGCCCGGGGCTTGGTCTTTATTTCATCTGCTTTGCGACCAAAGTTCATGCAAAAGAGGCCAGAGGTTGAGATTTTCTAATTATTTTTTTTGGTAGCTGCCCAGCAGGGGCATGGCCGGGTCCTAAGGAGGTTGAAAAGAAATGATAAGTAAAGTAACCTTAGAGCTGACCAAGCATTTTCATCCTGTCCTCTTAGGTCACTTGGCAAAGTCAGTATGACTATTATTCGCAGTGTAGTGACAAGAGTCTGAACCTCAGAGAAGCCACAGGGAATCGCTGACGGTCACAAAGATGGAAGGAAGGGACTCGGAGTCCAGGCTGCCAGTCGCATGCAGGGCCCCTTTAAACAAACCACGCTGGGAGCTGCGAGTGATTAACAACCAAATCATTTTGAATGCGACAACTGCAAACGTTCCCTTTCACGTGGTGCTCCGTGGCGATGGCAATGGGGATCTTTATCGAATTTCTTCATCTTTTCCCAGAATTCACGCCACCTCTCCATTGAGTCCCGTCTGTGAATTTAATTAGCCAGCTGAGGTCCCGGTCTTCCAGATCGTTCATTAAGTCCTTCTTTGAAACCAGACCTAAGCCTCGCACTCTAGCCGTCCCCTGGAGACCTCATGCAGCACTTTAGATGGGTGTTTAGTTTAACCCCACATGACATGCCCAGTGTGCAAAGGGAGTTTTATAACTGTGCTATCTCAAAAAGTTAATTTGGTCAGGGACAGATTATAAACCAGCTCTGAATATGGTTTGTCAAAATCCAAACACAATAAATTTCCTACAAATGCTATGGGTGCTTTTGTTATTATGAACGTTAGGTGATTAGAAAAATTGTTAACAAAAGTCACTGTCGCATCTTTGGTTTACACCCCTAATGTACTTAACGCATTAGCACTATCAGGAGGCTACGTGTATGAGGGCTGTCCGGAAAGCATCCAGCCACGCCATGTGAAAAAGCGGCATCTATGGCTGGATTTTTTGTGGACATTCCTCACATATCAGCAGACTAAAGTGACCCGTCCACCTATCCCTTTCATGCAGTAATGCAAGATCTGAGAAGGTACCTAAAGAACTAATCTGAACAAGGGGACATGTTTACGGACAAAGGTATTCATCGTTTTGTATGTTCCCAAATATTGGGCCTGATTCTATGATCTAATAGTAAAAGAATGGGTAAGTACATGTTGGTACATCCATAGTATGGAGTACGAGACTGCTGCTAAAACCATCACTATATAGTCACAGGGACGTCACTTAGGATATAATATAAGGGGGACATAATAAAGACAAAAATGCAAAATCTACAACAATCACATGTAAAAATAGGTCAGTACAGACAAAGGCTGAAATGACCTGTAGGAAAAAAATGAAGTCAATTTGGGGTTACACAACTGTGAGAAGCTTTGTTTTGCATGTTAAATTTTAAGTTAATACATAAGCAATCAATGAAAGGAAGGCTGTCCTAACTCAAGGTATTTTAGGAGCGTCTCGATGCTCCTGGCGTGATTCAGGATGTGTGCGCTACTATTCTATAGCAAACACACCACTATCTGCCCATAAACCTTGGCCCCCGACGTTCCAACCAGCTCTGCGGTCCTTCTGCTAGTGCCTGCACCGTGCCAAGAATACTGCTCCAGGCCTGCAGAAGGCCGTGGGTGCAGCAGGTTGGAAGAACCAAAGAATCCCCACCACTTTCCTAGGCAAGCCCTCAGTGACTCTCGGGAGTTGTATAAACGCCCACGCACTCTCAGTTCACAGGTGACATAATTCTGAGATGGGTGTTTTGCAACACTTCCCAAATTCTAACACAGGACCAAAGAAAATCATTGGAGAAAGGGACATTTTTCTAACATTTAGGACTGGAACAACTGGTTATTCATTTGAGATTGAAGAAATATCAATTACTACCTCACACCATACACAGAAGACCATTTGAGATAAATAATAGATATATGAGTTGACTATGTTTTCTGGAAAAACAGAAGACCCTCTTAGTGATCTGGTAAGTAAGAATTCTTAGGAGATAGGAAGCAATGCACATAAAGCAGGAAGACCAATCAATTACAGTTCATCCAAATTACAATCTTATTCACTAAAGATACCATAACGAAATGAAAAGCAAGCCAGGCTGGGATAAAATATTCACAAGTATATTATTAACAAAAAGCTTTCATCCAGAATTTACAAAGGATTCCTGCAACTCAACAAAAACAAACCATTTAAAAAATCAGCAAAAGACTGGGATAGGCACTTCACAAAAGAAGATATATAAATATTAATACGTAGATGAAAAGTTCCCAACATCGTTAGTCATCAGAGAAAAGGAAATTAAAACCACAAAGAAATACCAATACACAGTGACTATAATGGCCATGATTAAGAAAACTGACAATGTGAAATATTAATAAGGATATGGAGCCACCAAAACTCTCATAATTTATCATTAGGAATGTAAATTTTTATCCAAAATTTGCAAAACTCTGTCAGTTTCTTATGAAGTTGAAAATATGTGTACCCGATGGCCTAGCAATTCAACTCCTAAGTGTTTACCCAAGAGAAATGAAAGCAGATGTTCACAAAAACTTAAAAAAAAAATTTTTATTGTTTTTGACAGAGATAGAGAGACAGAGAGAAGGGGGAGGACCCAGACCAGTCTCCATAGTTGTACGTCATCAGTTTTTGAAATGGTTTCGTTCCACACAGATGGGCAGGGGCCACGCAGGGCAGGAACTGGGTTGGGGGCCTCCTGCATGGGAAGCACACCGCCTTGATCCCAGGGGCCAAACCGGGGTGGGGGGGCAAGAACAGAACTGGGGGCCTCCCACATGGGAAGCACACCCCAGTTCATCATAGGGGTCCACACAGGTCAGGGTCAGGATTCGATCCTTGGTCCCCGGGGCTGCAAAGCGAGTGCTTAACCCGCTGAGCCATCCCGGCTTCCCCCACAAAAAGACTTTTAAATAAGAATGTTCACAGCAGTCTTATTTGTTACAGCTCCAAACTGGAAACAATCCAAATGTCCATCAACGGGAGCATGGATTTACCAAGTGTATATTTTCATCAGGAGAACACTACACAGCAACAAGAAGGAATGAAGTCCTGCTACACATAACAATATGCTTGGACCTCAAAAACACTGCACTGCTCAAAAGAAGCCAAGCGCAACCTTCCCATTCATGTGACATTTGGAATAAGGCAAAATGAATCTATGGTGAGAGAGAGAAGAATAGTGGCTTCCTGGACAGTAGGGATGAGCACTGGCAAGAAGGCACAAAAAAGAAATTCTGAGGGTGACAGAAATGTTCTATTTCTTGATAAGAATGTGGGTTAACTGGGTACCTTTGTCAAAAGTGATCCAACTAATTCATGTGTCAAAATTGAACAGTACACTCAAGAGGTACCATTACATGTCAACTGTGCTTCTGGAAACAGAAACGAGCTAAGTGATCCCTCCCCTACATGCATGGCATCCTGGTCCCTTCACCGCGGTGGAAGGGACCGTGGTGGAATGGGGGTGAACTCCAATGGCACTTGTGTTTTAGAAATAATACCTAGAACATCTGCTGCACTTCTCTGAAGATGCGATACCAACGACGAGCCAATAGAACGTTGACCTTGTGCAGATTTATGCCGTCAGAGGCTGATGGGAACATGCCACGTGGGACCTCCGCTGTGTGATCTTGTCATTGGCTGGGAGCCCAGCCCAGAGAGAACCAAGACCAAGTCTGAGACACTCCCTGATGGTATATACAAAGTACAGGAGCCTGTTGGACCCACAGGGGCCCTTCCCTGGTGAGCGGTTCCTCTTACTTCACTGTCCTACTGAGCACCAAGTCACACCGGTGAACATTTTCTGAGCCTCGACGGTGCTGGCACTACCCATTAGGAGCTCACAGTCTAGCGGAAAAAGAACTCTACCAACCAATTCAATAAAGCACTCAAACAGAGGCAGGGACAGGAGACGAGCGGCTCTTTGGGGCAGGTGGGGAGTGGTCATGGAGCCTTCAGGGAGGAGCTGATGTCTGAGCCAAGTCTTCACCAGGGTGACACTCAATGGCTTTACTCTGATTATGAAAGTGAGATAGAGGTTCATTGTAAAAAAACAAAAAACAAAAACAGAGATTAGAAATCACTGAGTGTGAAGTGACCATCAATTAGATTCCATCGTTCATAGCATAAGCTTGGTAACCATTACAATGGTGTCTTTTCTGCCAGACCCTCCCCCTCGCCCCAGGCAAAGCACTCTCTATGTATTAAATACAAAAATGGAATCAGATTATACATGTTGTTTATAGGCTTTTAAAAAATACTTAACCGTCGATTGCTGCCCTGTCTTCATATCTGTGTGAGTCTACACCGGAAGCTGTATCCCACATCCAGCAGCACGTCTGCACAGTCCAGTCTCCCTGGGCTAAATTCAAGGTGTCACTAGGCTGTCCAGACGTACTGTTTGAAATGGGGTGGGACTGTTGTTTTCTGTCCCATTTCAAACGGGACGTCTGGTCAGTCTACACAAAGATGGAAGAGGGCGTCTCTAGAGGACAGAGGGGACAAGGCCCCCTCCCAGGAGCACTCACTTTCAATGTGCCAACGATTTCCAATAGAGAAAGCAGGCACAAGGTGATGTTATATGCCCACCTGCTCAGAAATCCAATAAGGTATAGAGACACCTGAAGGGGTGGTGATCGCTTCTTTCCCCTATAAAGCCCTTGAAGGATGGCGTTCGAGTAGAAGTTCCTATTTGGGGGTCAGCGTGATAAGGAGGACAGGGAGGTTCCCCGACACTCTCAGTTCCCACTGCCACTATGCGCGTGGATTGGTGGGGCACAGACTTCACGACCTCCCTGTCTCTGCTCTTTCTGCCTCCACTCAATTCCACATTCCCGTGGAGACCCAGCCAAGATGTAAATCATTCCATGCCCTTCTGCTCTACTCAAAACCCTGTCTCCTCATCGTCTCTAGTTGGAAATCTAAATCCCTAAGCCCCCCACACAAAGTTCCTGCTCTCTGCCTTCGCAGCCTCGACTCGAGTCATTTGACCTTTTGCGTTTTACGTGTTGGTGACTGCGAGCTGTTTATGCATGAAATGCCTTCTCTCTGACTCACATGAACCTGGACACCCATCACGCACCCTTCAGTCCTCAGCTCCGAGAACATCGTCACCAGAAAGCCTTATCTGAACGCAGCAGCCTGACCCAGGCGCCCCACTTCTGTCCTTTCGATCTTAGCACTTATCACACTGTCCTGGGACTTCTTGCATACCTGTCAGTCATCACAAAAGAACCGTGAGCTTATTGAGAGCTGGAACGCGGTCCTGTTGCTCTTCATACTCCCAATGCTTATCACGATGCTTGGCACAAAGCCAGAGGCCCAGGGATGGATGAACAGCAGCGCAAATGCTTCAGAACCCTGGACAGAGCCCTGCCCTCTGCTCTGACGCCATATTGAGTGAAGGCTCTGGACTCTTTGGGACCCTCAACTGTTCAGAATCTCTCGCATTCTGGAGGCCGGCCTTTGGAGTTCATACCCTTGAGACCCAACCCATTGTCCAGCTCTACACTCAAAAATGTAACTCAAATTCATCTACTTGCCATTTATTTATTACAAACCTGATCCAAGACATTATGGTCTCTTTCCTGGGCCACCAGAGACGCCTCCCAAACAGGCGGCTTGCTCGTGCACCCCAATCTGTCTTCCACACAGCAGTCAGACTGCCCTTAGAAAAGTGCAAATCCGCTTGGTAGATTAAAGAGGGGCTCAACGTTCTTTGCCACGACACATGTCAAGAGGTGAGACCCATGCTGGCTCCCTTTGAGCCGGGGCTGGCCCAGTGGCTTGTGTGAGGAAACGAGCTGCAGCCATTCAAATAACAGTCGTACAGACTTGTTTGTGGAGCCTGGAAAGGTTGATAAACAAGGCACTTGACCCGTTAAGAAGCATCCTTGGAAGGCCTGAGACCGTCTCAGACGTATAATGTCACTATGTCTTCAAACCCTGTGAGGTTGCGCCTGCTCTCCTTAGCTTCCAATGCCAAGACTGTGGCTGAGTAGAACAATTTTCAAATCCAGGTCTAAGTGATGCTGAAGTGCTGGTGCCTTCCACCTTTCTCTCCGGAAGGAGGAATCTTCAAGTCGTTCTTCCCCTCTATACGAGAAACGCTCTTCCCCAAGTCTGGCCACTAAAATTAGGAGCTAGGCCCCATTACCGATGAGATCTGATTTTCTCCAAATTATTAGAACAATATGTCAGAGGCCATGCCGTGTGACTGTGACATGTGTCCTCCCAAAGAAAATGCTCTCTAAGTACAAGGGCCAAATCCTGTGATGTGAGCCAGTGCCCAGAGTACATATGCACAACCCCTCCTTCCACGCTCACCGCTCTTCAAAGCGCACGAATGAGGCAGAACGGGCTGATGTTCCCTGATGCTTCAGTCACCACGAAATCTGCACTCAGAGCCGCTTCCTCAAACGCTTCCTCCCCCCACGGCCCCACCTTCAGGCTCCTCCCCCACACACTTGCCTTCCTGCTCCCGGCCCTTCCTCTCCCATAAAATGCAGAATGACGCCTTGGCCAGGAGGACTGAAAATACTTCAGTTCTAGAGATTAGCGATAGTGTTGTGAACCTGAAACGCTATATGTCCATCATGATCTTGCCTGAGTCTGAAAGGATGCACAATTTTCCCTCCTCCACATCCATGTCATCTATGATTTAAACTGCTGACGGCTGGCACCAGGGCGTTATGCACAGGACCATGCAATCAGCCTCAGGGCAGCTGAGTGCAGCAGGTCTGACTACTCCACAGCGGAGTCTGCAGCTCCTCAGCTCCTCATTCCTTATGTCACCAGCACACACAGACACAGGGACGTCCTAAAAGGCTGTAGGTATTGACATGCACATGCACACATGCATACGGGCCTCCATCCGCCACCTGAGGGGAACTAATGTTCCTGGAGCTCTTGCCACACCCAGATCCGAGGGCCTTTAAGCTTCTCCATGCACCCACATCAGGCACCGGAGACAGCTCCAGTTGAGACAATTCATACATTCACAAACCAGTGGAAAGTCGCCAAACAAGTATCACAGCCAGTCCACCTGACTTAAAACCCCTAGGGTTCCAATGGCTTCCCATTTACCTTAGAATAAAAATTAAACCTCTGAAGTTTGTTCCCAAAGCACCCCCAAGACCTCAGCCCTGCCCGTCCCCTCCGCCATCTCTGCCTCACGTGGACTGTGCCATTCAGCTGCCCCGTCCCGCTGACACGTCTCTCTCCCGCCACACCCTCCTCTCCTCGTTCGGTCGTACGCACTCCAATCTAGTTTTCAAGTCACAGCTCAAAAGCCACTTCTGCCAGGAGGCCTCTGAGTTTCAGACCAGATGAGGTCCCCAACTTGACTTCCTCAGAGGTTCTCAACCTCTCTGTCACAGCCAACACCTCACTGCACTGCTTCTGTCCCTGAGGAGTTCCACGGGACCTCGAGCTCCGTGAGGGCAAGAGATGCGCCTGTTCTGTCCACACCTGTTCTGTCCATGCCATATCCTCAGCCACTACCGGGATGCCTGGTGCCAAAACAATAGGATGCTCTTTGTCGCCAACAGAGGTTCCCCAAGTGTGGTCCCCATAGCAACAGCATCAGCTGCCCTGGAGACCTGTTAGGAAAGCACACTCCAGGGAAGCTCTAGGCCTCTGGAATCCGACGTGAGCGCCAGCAGTCTGGGCTCTCGTGAGGTCTCCAGGTGATTCCGAGGAGCCTGAAGCTTGAGAGCCACTGTCATGTGACATGAAGGCAATCATGCTCCGACAGGCAAGACCGGCTGTGAGCAGCCACAAGCGGCCAGGCCGGACCCAAGAGCGGACACCCTCCACAGGCTGATTTTGGAGAAAGGACCGGAGGGACCGTCTCACCATCAGGAAGGCTCCATAACAGAACGCAGCTGGGGAAGGGAGCAGGGCCCGGCAGGAGCGCCTTGGGGCCCGGCATCAGCACCAGTTGGGTTGACCTGAACGCCGCAGACCCCTGAGTCAGGTCAGACGAGTGGCTTTCTAAGCACAGTCGATCACTAAGACTCAGAGACCCCACAGCCGCGCCTGTGCCGAAGGAATGGAGCCCAGTGACGTGCAGGGAGCTTGACGCTGCTTAGGCTACAACAGCATCTGTGATGTACACTGATATCAAATGTCAACTATACATATATATGATGCCGGATTGCGCTCACTTTGCAGCCCCGGGGTCTGAGGATCGAATCCCGGCCCCGGCCATGTGGACCCATATGCTGAACTGGGGTGGGGCCCCCCGTTCAGTTCTCACGGGTGAACTTCCCATGCAGGAGGCCCCTGGCCCAGTTCCTGCCCTGTGCGGCCCCTGCCCACCTGTGTGGAATGAAACTAATGTTGAAAACTGATGACGTACAACTATGGAGACTGCTCTGGGTCCTCCCCCTTCTCTCTCTCTCTCTGTCAAAAAACAATAAAAATAAATCTTTAAAAATATAAATTTGGAGCATTTGCCAATACGCCTCTATTAAAATATAAGAAAAAGAGAAATATTTTTTCTTATAAGGGAAAAAATAAAAATTTAAATGTGAAGGAAAAATGAAAATTCAAAGCTGTGCGAATGTATAAAAACACGCATAAGCAAAGACATAAAGAAAATGCCCGGGAATTCACTCACAGCATCACGAGGGAGTTTGCTTATTTTTCTTGTATGATTGTCAGGTTGTAGCAGTTCACATAGTGTGACTGCGTTCAGGGTTGGACAAAGAGACCATAGGAACTGACAGACGACCCAGAAACAAACCCACAGATCAATGGACATGATAGTCACACTGCAGGTCACTTGGAGGCATGGGGGGTGTTCTGTCCATGAGGGGCTCTCATAAATGATGCTGAACTAATGGGTTTTCCATAAGGAGCGAAATAAAACCGGATCTAAATACCACCATATACAAAAATCAGCACCTCACACCATATATAGAAACCTCTTGGATGTCATTAAGAATCAGATACGAAAAGCCAAACTTCAAACACTGTTAGAAGAAAAATATAGGAAAATGTCATTATAACCTAGAGATTGGGAAAGATTTTTCAAATCAGACATAACACTAACTTTAAAAGAAAAAATTGGTCATTTAATTCCATTAGCGCTTAGAGTATTTTTATGAAAAGTTACTATCCTGTGTAAAACAAGCTACAAATGGCAAGAAGATGGTCAACATAGACAAATCCCCCCCATACACAAATAAGGAAAAAGACGATCTTTAAAAATGAGTGAATGGCACGAATGCAGTTGCCTTCTGAAATGGGACAGAGAAGGCTTCCCCAGATGGCAAACTCTGTGACGATTATAAAGAGGCGGAGGCTTCCCTAAGGGGGAGCAAGCCCCACGGAGGGGAGCCGTCGAAGCCCCCTTGTTCAGTAGACACAGGCCACGTTCTTCAACAGCCTCCTTGTCAGCAATAAACGATACCTGGGCCCCTGCCTGCTTCTCACTGGGGCTCATTTCCCTGTTGGTTCTAAGCTGGGGTGGGTGAAAGGGAGCGGGTGGTCTAATTGGACTCAAATCCTAACAGAAAGGAATCTGCATCAGACTCTGGATGGGTTTGGACAAGTCTGACAGGACCTGACTTAAGCTTCTTTGACGTTCATCCTGGCGGCTCTGTGAACAGACTGCAGCCACACAAGGATGAAAGCGAAGTGATCCTGAGCGGCTTCCGCCACAACCCGGGACAGGCACGAGGGTGGCTTGGTGACAGGAGAGGACGAATAACGAGCTATTGTACAGAATGGGGGAGGGGGGAAGAGATGGGATCAGGGTGAGCCTTAGAATTAAATCCAGATGAAAAGAAATAATGGATGTGCAGGGTCTTAAACACAGAGCGGCTACTTTCGATCGCTCTTCCGCTGTTTTTTTTTAAATAAATGCAGCTGATCGGGTTTCTCCTGTAGAGCTGGAGGATGGAGAGACTGTATTTCGTGGAGACAGAAAGCGTGGAGCGCAAGCCCTTGGCGCTGGGAGAGCAGCGACCACCCTGACACAATGAACTCCCTGCCCGCATCCCCGGGAGCGGTCCCCACCCAGATCGCTGTGGGTCTCTGCATCACAGAATGTTCCATCCTCACCGCCGGCAGCCCCCACCCAGTGCAAATATGACATTTACGTCCAAACCAAATGTGTACAGAATGTCATCCTGGCCCCAGCGCAGCCCAGCGACGTCCGATGATACGCCACGGTTTACGGGCCGATGACAAGCTTGCTGCGTGGAATGTTGGGGTCGAGTCGCAGGATGCGAACGGCGTTCTGACGTGGGCGACCCAGTGAACTCCCATCACGCAGTCAGCGGTGACGCCTCCGGAGGGGCCACGGGGTGGGGGGCCGGGTCCCCTCACATCTTTCGTAGCCTTCGCGTGGCCCACGCAGTCGCCGGAGGGAGGAAAACCGGGCACTGCGTCTGGAGGGCCCTTCAGTGGGCTGGCAGCCCGGCCACAGGCTGCAGACGAGGAACGCTGGTTCTGTGAGGTGTCAGCTCTGAGCACGGAGCCCTGAGAGCCGCTGGGTCTGGGTCCTGGTCCGCCACTCAGTAACTGTCCCCTGGGGCAAGTTTCTCCGACTCTTGTGCTAAATGTCAGCCTTCACCCCAGTGACTTGCCCCCGACATGTGGGGACAGCACACGATGACACCTACACATCACCACGTCTTCGTCAGCTCGGGCTGTTGAACCAGCTGGGGGCCTGACAGACAGACACGTACTCCTGTCAGTTCTAGAAGCTGGAAGACCAAGGCCAAGCTGCCAGCAGGTTCAGGGGCTGGGGAGCATCTGGCTCCCGGCTCACGAGACAGCAGCCACAGGCCAGGCGTAAACACGCGAGCATGGCCGAGCTCCCCTGAAACCCCACAAGCACAGGAGGCGTGCCACCCTCGGCCCAGGAGCCGACTGAACACCGGAAACCGTGTTCTAAAGCGGTTCGGGACGACCACGTCGAGTCTGCGATGGCACTCGGGCCCGGTAGGAGCTGGCAGGGTGGGAAGGGCGAATAAAATGAAAAGAATAAAGGAGAAAAGAGCACAGGAGAGTGTGGGAGCAGGAGAGAAAGGCGAGAAGACGGCCGATGAAAACGCGAAGGCGAAGGTGCCCCCCAGCCCCGTCCTCTCCCAGAGCCCTGGATCCGGCGGGTCCTCATGTGGGTCTCTGTCCCCACGGGCACAGAACGGTTCTGGCAGATGCCATCTCGTTTCCACAGAAACAGATCTGGGTTTATGAACGCGTTCCGCAGGTGGGCCTGTCTGCGTCGCCTCCCCAGCTGTCCCTCCTCTGTGCACGTCTGCGTGACTCACCGTCAGTCACGTCCATCACTGGGGCCTCCGCTCACCTGCCACCCACCTGCCGGGGCTCGTCCAGAAAGGAAGCCAGGATGGCTCAGCGGGTTGAGCACTTGCTTTGCAGCCCTAGGGATGGAGGATCAAATCCTAGCCCTGGCCCATGCGGACCCACATGCTGAGCTGGGGAGTGCCCCCAGTTCAGTTCTTGCCAAGGCCCATGTGGGAGCCCCCGGCCCAGTTCCTGCCCTGCGCAGCCCTGTGCCCACCTGTGGAGTGAAACTATACAGAAAACTAATGCTGTCAACGGTGCAGACAGCTCTGGGCCCGCCCCCTTCTCTCTGTCTCTCTGTCAAAAACAATAAAATAAATCTTTAAAAAAGAACCCTCAGGAACTACTGACCACGTCATCGGCGGAGAGGCAAAAGCGAGGGACACTGTGACGATTCAGCATGACATTCCTGCAAATGTACCGCCGTGCGAGCCCCCACCGGCCCCACCGCTCGGCCGCCCCGTGATGAGGGAGAGTCTGGGGTCAAAAGGAAGATTCGGATGAACTCCAGCAAGAGAAGGTCACAGCGCCAACAGGAATATAAGGGGGTTGGTTCGTTTGAGGTTTGTTTTTCTGCTGAGCATGACAACATGGGATGAGATCTGACCAGGACCTATTACTTGCTCTCTGTCACTGTCACAGACTTGAGAAGAAACTAGCACAGGGGACACGCCAACGCAGATCAGCTGGCTTAACACTGATCCCCAACTGGGAGTCTTGGCCCCCTATGGACTAGACGTCACTGGGTGGCCTGGGGCTGAGACTGTTCCATGTCTTTTGACCGAGGTGCGGACCCCCCTAGTGGCCCGAGTGAAAGCCAGACCCCGCTGCCTCTTCCATCCTGTGCCCGAGGCTGCGCCGTAACCGTGTGTCCCAACAGCTAATGATGGCAGGAGTCACGGAGGTGACTCAAGTGAAGGGCGGATGCGGTCTCCCCAAGGCCCAGAGCCTAAGCCTAGGCTTCAGCCCCACCGTCACTGCCACCACCGTCACCTGCACCCAAAAAAAACACCCAAAGGGTCACATGGTAGTTCTGTTTCTAATTTCTTGAGGAACCTCCGTAGTGGTTTCGCAGTGGCTGCACCGCTTTACATTCCCACCAACAGCGGCCGAGCCTGACAGCCACTTGCCGAGCCTCAGAAAGCAAGGCGGCTGTCCTCTCCCGTCATGACTGTCGCTGTCCCCCGGGGCCTGCGGCGGGCCTGGCCCCGGCTTCCTGCGCCCACTCAGTACGCAGTTCCGGCCCGGCCGCACCTGACCCTCATCGGGGGGCGTTGCAAGCGACGACGCCTGGGCCCGTGTCTCAGCTGCACGGAAACCCAGTAGCGTGGGATCCCAGTACCCACCATCAGCAAGGTCACAGCCACCCAGGGGGCGCGGGGAGGGGACACCCACAGTCTGCTCACCGCACTCTGCCTGTTTGTGCAGCCCCGTGTGGGTTCCCGGGTCCCACGCCAAGGCGTGAGCTGGAGGGAGAAGCTTCCAATTTGGCCCAGAGGCCACGCTGAGCTTCCCGAACCTGCTGTTGGCAGCGCCGTGCAATGAGGAGTGGGGGTTCTGCCAAGATATGAATACAGCAGCTCTCACGCAACTGGCTTGGCATCCCCGAGGATCTGTTCCGTCGCCCCAACCCTGGAGGAGAGAAGCAGTGTGGGAGGCCCCCGGCTCCCCACCCACCCACTACGCGCAGGGAGGGGCCCAACCACTTTAAAAACAGAAGAGCTCATTTCAGGAGATGCTGGCCAGTTCCACGAGTGACTTCAGGTGGCTTTCCACATACACGTAGAGAACAAAGTGCTGGTAAAAATAGAAAGAGATCTGGGACCAAGGAATTTGAATGTCAAGTAGAAAAGCGAGGCAACGCAAAAAGAGGAGCAGAGAAACGCAGTTCAAACAAAGCAGGAGACGATCGTACACACCGAAGAAGGAACATCCTTCAATGTGTGCAGAGCGCAGGTAGCGTCTCACTTAATGACACGCATTTAAAATCCAGGAACGAGACATGTGTCCCACTTTACAGATGACAAAACAGGTTCCGTAGATGATCCAGGGACCTGAGATTCTGATTCAGGCCTCCCTGTCCAGAGCGTCCCTGTTCTTACAGCGCCACGGAGCAGCCTCTCCAAAGAGGCTTAGCTCTGAACTGCCTTCCAACGGGCGGGCAGAAGATAGCACAGCCAGACACACCATTTTCATTACAAGGACAAGGGAACATGCCCAGTCCTTGGAAAAGCAAATGTTTTTTCCAAGCAGTGACTTCAAAAAAAGCATCACTCAGGGGGAATCAGAGAGGGCTTCCCGGATGAGTGGTGGGCAGGGTTTTGTGGTGCAACTAGGAGCTCACTGGGTGAACAGGGATGGGAGAAAATTCTGGAAAATGGACAGCACATGCAACGACCTGGACAGCTGCCTGGAAGTCCCTGGTGTGGAGGTTCCAAGGAGCCAAGGGAAACGAATCCACTAACATTGGAAAGCTCGGCGAAGCCAAAATCCAATGGGAGCGAAGAGAAAGCGTAACTTAATTAAGAAGTGGAATAAAATCTTACTACGGCAGGTTCCACCAATTTGTCACACACATAATTCAGAAATAACACAACAAAGCATTCGAGGAGCTGATGTATAATATAGCAAGACTGGAGGCACCGATAGGCCTGCAAATATTCAGGAGTAGAAGATCCCATAGCCTCAAAGGTATGCTAATGACAAACACTCAACATATTCATGAAAACAGGCCCCATGGTCCCCGTAGTTCCTGTCTGCACCTTATTAGGCTTCCACTTTCTGCAGTGTTGAGGTACCTGCCTCCCTTCGGCTGTTTCTGGGCAAATAACCACCTTGCACCCTTAGTTAAAATGACACTCATTGCAGGCGGTGACTTGAGCTGGACCTGTGACCCAGAAGGGCAGCAGCCTACGCCACGCATGCGAATTGTCCCATAAACAATCTCCATGAGAGCCAAGACTCCTAAGACATCAACATCCAGACGCAAAACCTCGTGTCTCCTCAGAAATCTCATTACAGCCGGTACAGACCCCAAGGGTGTGGACGAAAAGGAAATTGTCAGAGCGACGCACGCTGATTTTCCTTTTCAGTGCACCTCACACGAAAGTGCATAACCAGAAGGGAAAGGGGATTAGCCACCTCTGCATAAATGCTGTGGAAGGCAGTAAACCCGCCCGACCCCAGGGTCTGCCCCTGTGTCCCCCGCACAACCTGCACCACGAGGCACCGTGAGGACGCAGTGTTTGGACATGAAAGCTGGACTCCTGCGCTTTTGCTCACATGCTCCCGTGGTCTAGTCCTTCCTTCCTCCTCTTTCCTGCTTCCTTCGGGACAGAGTATGACTTCGTCACCCCATGGCTTGTGCGGGTGAAGTGTGGACCACGTGGCTGAGTGTGCTGGGGTGCAAGCTGTGGGGGTGGGTCCCTTGCTGCCCCTCACTCCTGCCAAACTGATCACAGCAAAGCCTAATGGCTTCCTTCCACTTGTTATTCAAGACCTGACCCATGTCTTGATTCAGAAAGCCTTTACGGAACGAGTGGGATCATAATCTTCTTTTAAAAGAATCAGGCTTGGGGATGCCAGGATAGTTCAGTGGTTGAATGCTTGCCTTGCAATCCCGAGGTCTGGGGTTCGATTCCCAGCCCGGGCCCATGCAAACCCATATGCTCGACTGTGGTGCAACTGGTAACCGCAGGGATGGCACAATCGCCAAAGTGCTCTCCTCCCAGGCGGGAGGCCCCCAGTTCGGTTCCTGCCCTTCCTGGCCCCACATCCACCTGTGTGGAATGAAACCATGTCACAACTAATGATGCACAACTATGGAGACTGCTCTGGGCCCTCCCCCTTCTCTCTCCCCCTCTCACCTTCTCTCAAAGAATAAAATAAATCTTAAAAAAAAAGATCAGTCTTACTGAGACTCAAAGACATGTAGCAAAATGAATATAAGGTGCCGTCATTTTTTGTCCATCAAATTAGCTGGCGTCTCAGCTAATTAGGCAGTGAAAGAGGGATTTGTAGAGACTGCTTGTCAAGTGGTCACATTCAGAAATGCAGTTTCACCGTATAGTTCAAAAAAACCTTTTGGTCTCATGTGTTGACTTCTAGGAATTAATATTTCAAGCAAATAATCAGGGAGGCAGACAGTCTTATAAGCACACTAGTAGCTCGCTTTGAGATGTAAGCTCTGCTGGGCAGCATGCCTTGTTAGGCATGGCGTTTGTGAAGTTCGCCGCCTGGGAAGCAGGATCAGTCCCTCCTAAGAAGTGGGCAGGATGATGGGGCGAGCACACGCCGAGCATTTTAAGGAGAAGCTGACATGAGCGAGGAGGCAGTGCATGTCAACACCACGATCACTGTCATGGTTCTTTGCTGCAAAGACACCACATGTTCTGCCGTGAAACATACCAAAGCGGAGTTTGTTCCAGGTAGGATGGTGGGCCGCTCATAAATGTAGTAACGTAACGCACCACTCTCCAAGGTCAAGGAAACCAAGTGCCCGAGCACCATGATGATCATTCAATGGGCTAGGGATGAAGATCAAAATCCATCCCAAAGATTAAAATAGAGAGAGAGAGAACGAAAGGATAACGTCCTTAAGGTTATCAATGCGACCGCACAAGGGAACAAGGTAAGAGGCGGGTGAGCACTGAACTGGGGGCCCCCTGCATGGGAAGCACACCCCAGTTCAGCATAGGACGTCCCTTCTTGAGCATCACAAATTTACTCCAGATCAGAGGACCAGAGGTCAAAACACCACCGGTTCAGTCAATGCACAGGTTAGTGAGATAATTTCTGTTGGGTTGAGGGGTCTCTTGGTTGTCAGGTCAGGGTGGGTCAGGGTGGGTGAAGAACCAAGTGAGCTCCCCCCATGGCTCCTCATATATAATGTGTGGGGGGCGCTTTATTCATTCACTCATCCATTACCTTTTGATTCCATGACCCAGTTCCGAGTGCTGGGAATTGGGTGGTGAAAATGCAGACCGGGGTCTCCCCGCTCCATGGACCCGGCATCCCTTCCTGCCTTTGCACACCTGCGTGTGTGTGTGTGTGTGCATGAGTGTGTGAAGAAGGCACAGGAAATAAATAAATGCAATGTGTTGTGTGTAATAAGGTGGAAAGGGCCAGAAGTGGGTTAGGGGCTGCCAAGGTAGGGTGGTCAGGGAGACAGCCTGTCCACCTCAGACACACGCACGCCTTGCAGGGGCACGCCTTGCAGGTGTGCAGAGGAAGTGATCCCAGGCACCAGGCGGTGGGGGCAGGGCACGGGCCTGGATTGGGGGGGACATCGGGGAGGCTGCCACGTGACTCTCAGAACCCTGAGGAGTAAGGATGCACCATTTCCAATGTAATGAAGCTCATTACAGCAGTAAGGACGTCCCATCAGAAGGCATTTCATCCTAAAGCAGGTGTCTCCTGGGGACCCGGGATCGGCGCTTAACGTGGAACGGCTTGGTCACGGGGCCTCTGCTGGCTTTACCCGCCGTCCTTACAGAGGCAACCGGGCCTGCTGCCTCCCACCAGCAATTTCACGCACGGACACTGTTCAACGAAGGCACAGGGCGCTACCCCTACTTCAGTGTTTCTTCGAAGGAAGTATATAACCTCCGCCTCTAACACACCCGCCTGCCCCCAGGGCTCAGGTCCGCAGGGCCGCCCCCAGCACGGAGCTGCCGGCCCCGAGGGCTAGCACAGTGACCGGCGTACGGCGGGCCCTTACCAAGGGGTAAGTGAATTAACTTCTTGAATGTCGGACGCCGGGAATACAGAGATGAATCAGGCATAATCCCATTCCCCAAGCGGCTCAGGCTAATGGGCGAGACAGACACACACACACAGATCACTGTGACCGAGCTGCCTTGTGCGAGAACAGCGTCCAGAAAAATAGCGGTGTCCCCCGGGGGCTGCGGGGCTGCCCTGAAGAAGCCCCGTGGAGGGGGTGGTGCCTGGACTGAAACTCCAAGAAGGCCGGAGCCAGAACTTAGAAATTCAGACAGTGCTTGATTCCCAGTCAGGGCCCAGTGACTATCACTTCACGACTGAGTCCTTATGGGAAGGTGATCCAGGGGTGAGCACTGTTCCAGGCAGAAGGAACAGCACGTGCAAAGGCCTGCAGAGGTGAAAACCGCCAGATGGGTTCCTCTGATCAGGTGGTCTGGCTGGGAAAAAATGAACCAAGCAGCGGTCGGTATCAGAGGCCTCCCTCCTGTCCTCTCCTACCCCCTCATCTCCTCTCCCCTCCTCTCCTACCCCCTCTTCTCTCCTTCCTTTCCTGGACTTGCACTAATGCACCGCCCACACTGGGATGTCACGTTTTTGTTTTTTTTCCATTTCCTTACTCCTTTGCTCTGGTCGTTTAAGCCCAAGAGCACAAAGCAGCTTCGCTTCTGAACAGGTGAAAATACTGCACTTGAGAACTCAGCTTGGATCACCACAGGCTTCGATGCCCGTCATTCATCCTTTCGACAAAACAGTCGTGCAGACTAATGCAGGCCCGGCCTCCGCCTGTGCTCGTTATAAAGCACCGTCAGCACAAGAAGAACGAGGAGGGGCCGGGCCAGGGTTCCCAAGGATGCGATAATTCAACCTCGCGCAATGAGACGAAGAGCTGGCGTGCGATTAATAGCAGGCGCGGCGGCCCGTGAACCCAACAAGCAATTCCACGCGGTGCTCCCTTCCTGCCAGGGCGGCAGGGCAGCAGATGGCAGCCCTCCAGAAGGCTCCGTGCAGGGAGGGCGGGGTGTGCGGGGCTGAGCAGGGGAGGGCCAGGCTGAGAGGGGTTGCGAGGGTGGGTCCTGAAACCCGACAGCCCGGGTTCAAGTCCAATCTCGTCCACTTCCCAGCGGTGTGACTCAGTTACCCCATCCGTAAAATGGGGATAATGATACATATTAGGACGGTAGGAAACAAAAGAGGCCGTTGGAGAATAAAAACAATTAAGAAGACCCTGCTCAAGCACCAGTAAATGTTAGTGGTCGTTCCTCTACAAGAACTAAGCCCCGCGGAATCGTGTCGAGTTTAAGTCGCAATTCAACTGGTTCGGCCAAGGTAAGGAGCTGCTTTGAGCCGCGCTTTCCCTCACTGAGAAGGGGGCCCCAAATACCCCCGCTGCAGGGCCAGGGTGACATGGACGGGAAGCCAGCACATATGACAGGTGTCCGAACTCCTGGCGTCCCCGGGCCACGTTGGAACAAGAGTTGTCGTGGGCCACACAGAAAATACACTCACACTAACGACAGCTGATGAGCTAAAAAATAATCACAAAAAACCCTCAGAATGTTCTGAGGAAGTTTACGAATTTGCGTTGGGCCGCATTCAAAGCCGTCCCAGGCCGCAGGTTGGACGTGCCTGGTCTGCTGTTTTCTGGAAACAACTTCTCATCTCTCTCTGGAGGTCTCTCCTCCCTCTTTCTCTGTCCCTGAGACTCAGGTGGGACTGACCTCCTGCCAGCTTCTGTGACCGGGCCTGTGACCGGAGCCAGGTCAGTCACACCCACCGTGACCTTGAGCCTCTGATGTTTAGCTACACCAATGGGTGGCACTGAAAACAAAGCTATTGCAGGGGACAGCAGGCGACAGACGGATACCTAGTCAGCGGGAATTCCACTTTTTAGTTATAAGACCCAAGAGATTCCTTTTTGTGCTGAAGCAAGTTGAAGTTTCCTTCCCCGGTACCTAAATAAATCCTGGTAACATGCCGTGTACGAAGTGCTCACTGCTGACTGTGTATAGCTTGAAGGGGAATTCTCTATCATCCATCCATGATCATATACATGTGTGTACACACACACACACACACACACACACCCTTGAAGTGAACAGTATTTGCATGTACAGAACACACACTTTCATGTCTTTTCCTCACGGTTCATTCTCAAAACACGCCTAGCAGTCAACACGATTATCTCCATCCATGGAGTTTGAGAAGTGACCCCAACACCCAGCAGCTGGTCTTTGCTTACGATGGGAACACAGTGACAGTGGAGGCCACCCCGTGCAGAGTTTTCCTATTTGCCCAGCACTTCCGTGGAATGAAAGGGTGTCTGCCATTCATCTGTTAACAGTCTTGGTGACCATGAACAGTTATCAAAAAATGGTGCCTGCACTCAATAGTTTGGTGGTTACCTGGGGAGGGGGGAGGAGGAGGGAGGGAGAGTTGGGGGGGGAGGTGGGAGTGGACACCGGATATATGGTGATGGAGGGGGAGCTGATTCTGGGCGGTGGGCACATAAAGCGATGCATGGGTGATGTGATGTGGACTTGTACATCTGGAAACTATCTAATTGTTACCAACCAATGTCACCCCAATAAATTTAACAATTTAAAAAAAAAAGAAAAGAAAAAAAAATAGTGCCTGAGGGGAAGCCGGGATGGCTCAGTAGGTTAAGCGCTCACTTTGCAGCTCCAGGGACCGAGGATCGAATCCCGGCGCTGGCCCGTGCAGACCCACATGCTGAGTTGGGGGGTGCCCCCAGTTCGGTTCTCACCAGGGTGAGACCCCGGCCCAGTCCCTGCCCTGTGCAGCCCCGTGCCCACCTGTGGAATGAAACTATGTGGAAAAACCGATGATGTGCAGCTATGGAGACTGTTCTGGGCCCTCCCACTTCTCTCTGTCTCTCTATCTCTCTCTCTGTGTCAAAAACAATAAAAATAAAAACTTTAATAAAAAAAAGGTGCCTGAGAAGGGCCGGTGCTGACATCAACCCCCTCCTGACCATGCGTGCGTCCCCGCACAGACGTGCACCGGTCCCCGGGGCCACTCGGAGGCATCTCCCCTGGGGAGGTCTGAGCGCAGAGATCTCTGTCTTTGTGTATTTACTGATAACTAGACGCGGCCCCACAGGACCCACATGCCAGGATGAAGACCCCACAGCCCGCTGAGTGTCTCCGGGGTTATGCCGCCACTGAAAAGGGTCTGTTGGCAAAGCGTTTGCGATCATGAGGTGACGCTCCCACAAGACTATCAATTTGGAGAAGCACAAGACAAAATGTTATGCACTGTTTTCATATCAGTGACACGTATCGATCTGAGAAAAGCCGTAGGAGAGGCACTACGCACCAAAATGTGATCTGGACATGGGAGGGTCCTAGGTCATTCTTAGGTGTTTCATTGTCTGAATTCTGCATGGAACGTACGTTGCTTTCCTGATGAGACATTGACTTTAAAAAAATTCCCTGAATAGCAGTCAAAGCATGAAGGGGGTTATGGGCCTCACACAACTGCAGTGTATGAATTACTGCCAGAGACACAGAGATCTCACCTCCATTATTCAGACTCCCACGTGTAACACAGCTTGGTTTTCCCCATGGAAATGCCCAAGCCTGAGGCGTCTCCCAGGCAGACCTTGAGATTCTCAAGCAGGAAGTCTCTGTCCCTCCTGGTCCTATCACATAGTGATAGCAATGCTAGCTGGTGGTCTTAGGAATACGGGCTAGACTAGACTTTCCCATCGGGGATCGCCTTTGATGTTCTTAAAATATTGAACGGTCAGTCCACTGTGAGGCAGAAGGAAACAGAATTTATTTCCTACAACTGCCTGGGTTCCCCTTTCCACAAAACCCAGCTCAAGAGACTTAGTACTCCTCACAGTCTGAGACTGTGTTAGACTCCCAGGAACAAAGAACCAAGAAGCAGTCCCTGCTTTGGAAGAGGCTCTCGAGTGCTGGACGAGAGGCACGCACCGGGTGTGGTGGGAGGAGGCTGGGGGCCAGGGGAGGTGGAGACCGCAGGAAGAGGGGCTGTCACATGCAAAGGCCCAGGGGCAGGGAACCGCCAGCAGGGTAGCATTTCTTGGACGCAGATTTTTTTTTTTCTTTTGGAGGGGGGTTAAGTTGTAGGAGTGCTTTATACATTTTGGATATTACCCTTTATCAGAAGCATCATTGTTGAGTATCTTCCCCCTTTTGGCAGGTTGTCTTTTCATTTTGTTGATGGTTTCCTTTGCTACGTAAAAACTTCAGTTTTATATAACCCCTTTTGTTTATTTTCTCTTTTGCTTCCTTTGCCCAGGGAGATATATCAAATATATATATATATATATATACACACACACACACACACACACATATATATATATATACACACACACACACACACATATATATACATACACATATGCTATATGCATATATATTCCTAAGAGAAATGTGAAAGAGCTTACTTCCTACAGTTTTTAGTAGGAGTTTTATGGGTTCTGATCTTATATTTAAGTCTTTAATATATATATTAATTTATATTTTAAAATATATATTAATATATATTAAATATATGTTAAATATGTATAGACATTAAATATATAAATATTAAATATATAAATATATATAATATATATATAATATATATATTTAAAATATATATATATATATTTTTTGTTCCCTCCCTCGTTCTGAAGCCTTTTTACTGTCCACATTCTCATGTTCAAACTTCTTTTTTTTTCTTTTTTACCGCCCCCCAGCCCTTCATAATAACCAAGGATAAGATGGAGAGAAAGTTCCAGAACATGGGTCCTGGTGGACTTTGTGGGCCAGCTTCAGAACCTGGAACTTAGGGTGTCCATGCTGGGCAGCCATCAGTTCCTCCTGCCATCAACACTGCGTGGGTGTGTGGTTTTCTAAAAAGTTAAACTACGCTATGTGTCACCCTCTTACCACATTCCACATGTGTTCTCAGATACACAAACACCTGCTCCCCGGGATCGATATTCAACTCGGATTCATCCGGTAAGAGAACAGAATCAAAATTAAGCATTCGCTTTCCCCTGAACTCTGCAAAATACCGCAAAGAACACCTGAACCCGGAAGGTTCCATTCCTCTCTCTTCATAGCACGAGAGCCGCACTGCCATCGGGCTCCGTCTCGAGGAGACGTCAGGGTCCCCTGAGGGGTCACTCACCAGAGGTTGACTAAGAACGGGTGCTCCAGCCCCTGCATGATCTGCAGCTCCCGGAACACGTTCCGGACCTCGTCCCGCTCGATGCACTTCTGCTTGTTCATGTACTTCATGGCGTACATTTTCTTCGTGTCTCGCTTCTGCACGATGCATACCTGAGCGACAGCCATGGGAAGAACATTCAGGCCCACACGGGAAGTGACAGGGCAGCCCACCTGCGTTTCTGCTCGTGGCTATGGTCTGAAACCTGCCCGATGCGGGGTGGCCCTGTCCATCCATTGCACACGCACACTCAGGGCCAGGCGGCAGAGGGGCTGCACCAGGAGCTGTAGGCACAGGAGACGAAGCAGCAGCCCTGCCTGCTCGGAGCCCACCGCCCCGGAGGAAAGACAAATCGTCTGCAACCTGGAGAGATGCGGGGGCAGCACCCACCTGTCTCCCCGGGCCCGCCCCACTTCGTGCATGCCCCCTGCCAGCCTGACTTTCTTCCACATGCACACTATATACACACATGTGTGTGTGTGTGTATTTACAGACACACACACCACATACACAGACACACTATATATGCATTTGTATACACACACTCACCATCCACAGACATAACTACATACACACTGTATATGCATGTGTGTGTGTGTATATATATATATATATATATACCATACAGAGACATACACCATACACACACACACTATATATATACACACACTCACCATACACAGACATACACCACATACACACTATATATGCATGTATATATACATACCATACACAGACATACACTATACACACATACACACACTATATATATACACACACTCACCACACACACACACCATACTCAGACATACACCATACACACATATGCACACACATACACACTAGATATATACACACACACACACCATACAGACATACACCGCATACACACTATATATGCATGTATATATATACATATATATATATCATGCACAGACATACACCATCACACACACACACGATACATATACACACACACACACCGCACGCACACACACACACTAGATACATATACACACACACCATACACAGACACATACCACACACAGGATGGAATGAGACGTCATAGTGGGGAGGTGTCAGAAAGTGCAAATAAGCAATGAGGTCTGTCAGACTGGTCAGTAATGGATCCTATGCTCTTGAAAGCCACGTGAGAGTCAGCCTGCACTTACTTCCTGTGATATTTAGTGCTTAATAAAGCAAGTCCGGAGGAGCAGCTAATTCTTTCAACACGTGCCCCAAGCCAAACACAACCTAATTAATATGAAATAAAGAACTATTTCATTTTTTTAAATGGATTCCGTTCTTTATAAAAGATGTTTGTACAAACAAAGGCTACTAGTAAAAACATTATGTTCCAGAATTCTAAAAATGATTCTTATATAAGCATCACCAGTCACGCTTTAGGTTCAGAGATGTTTGACAACTTGCCCAGTTACCTGCTTAAGCCAGAATTCCAACTGAGCTCTGTCAGACTTTGGAGATGAAGCTCTCTAACCATTGTGCTATAAACTAATTAACTCACAAATTTTACTAAGAGGAGCAACCAATATCCAAGCATTCTGAGTCCCCACTTTGGCAGACACAGTGCTGGCTGGACATCTGGCCCACATCTGCTGCCACGGGGCTACTACTAGCTCTGTCTCTGCCCCAGGACCTTTGCACCTGCTGCTTTTTGTCCATGGTATTCTTTCCCCCCGAGCTTCATGTGGTCTGCATCCTTCTTAACAGTTAGGCCTTGGCGAGAACGTCTCCTTCTCCAAGAGGCTTCCTCTGTTGCTTTCTCCTCCAATGAGAGCAGCCCTACCCCTCACCACCAGGTCAACGCACTAGACACCGTCCACGGGGCGATTATCACTGCTGAATGAGCGCATCTGTTTATTGTCTGTGTGTTTCTGCTTCCCTTACTAAACTGTCAGTTCTGTAGCATCAGGTACCTCATCTGGCTTGTCTGTCACACCATCACCACTACCTAGAATAATGCTGGGACAGAACAGGGGCCATCAATCAGCATTTACTGTCCAGCCCCAAATCCTGCTGTGTGGCCCACCATGCTACCATTACCTTAAAGGACCAGCAACTTCAACCATTCCAAAAAAAAAAAATACATGTTTAAAGGAAAAAAAAACCCAAGTCAAATGTTTCTGAACATTCAAATGATGAACACATATATAAAATCGAATCCCTGCTTAATTCTGGAATGGATGTGTTGCAGTCTGAGCCCTAAATTGGTTAGTCTGCTATTAATCAAATATTTTTTTCACACTATCCATTCACATGCAGATGTGAGTGTCTGGAATGTGGAATGAGGCTGCTAATGATATGCTGTGTGTAGAAATGATCATCATGAGATAATAAGGCAGAGTCGAGCCTAGAATTATCATTTGTGCAATCCTGGCTCGATTTATCCAGAATCTTCCTCTGAGGGACATAAAACGCTATTATCATATAACTCTGTGCTGCTTTCCGCTATTTTATGTGCAGACAGCCTCTGGCTATTTCATGAATTTTAATTAACTCCCCGTTTATTTTGCTTCCACCCTCCAGCTCTTGAAACAGAGGGTCCACTTGTCACTCCAAGAAAGACACTTTTGAAGCAAATTTCTCAGAAAGTTCTCCCAAAGGTATCCTCCCCCATGCCTTGAAAATTATTAAGCCCCGTTCACTTCAGGTTCACTCAGAGCGGAACACTCCACACTAGACTCTGCTGGCACGGAAGCAGGACTTCCACGGGCACCTCCGTCTCAGGGGCCAGGAGGCATGTGTGGAGGGTGGAGCCTGAGGGCTGGAGAGCGAGCGTGGTGATTAGAGGGGCGACTGTGAGAAGTGAGAGTCTGCAGCAGGGGGGAGGGAGAAACTGGCCTCAGGACCCTAACCCAGAGACAATCAGTATGAACCGTCAACTAAGTCTTGTCTGGTGATTGGTGAAGCATCAGGTTCTTCATTCCTGTATATAATATGCATCCATTTACATGATAAGTTATACATGTTCTGTGTATCATGTGTACATGTATGTATATATAAATACATACTAAATGTGTACATATACACTTAGTGGGTGTGTAAACATATGCATATATGTGCATATGTATACATACACATACATGTGTGTGTGTGGCTGTCCAGAAAAAATCCAGCCACTGTCAATATAACAAGAACGGTTGCATGGCTGGATAGTTCCCGGACAGTCCTCATGTATGTCACTACGATGGTGTGTATATATAGACAGGGTGGCCCCAAAGTAGGTATACAATTGAATCAATGAAATTCATCAGTGTTAAACAAATGTAAGTGTAATAAACAATGTAATAAAATGCAAGGAAACTATACTGTATACCTACTTTGGGGCCACCCTGTAACTGTTTATGTGGGGTATATATGTATATGTATGTGTGTGTGTATATATATATATATATATATATATATATATATATATATATATATATACTGCTCAGTGAGTGTATTTTTATATGTGTACACATGTGTATGCATATACTACTTTGTGTATATACGTATGTACGAGTTTATACGAGGGCTGTCGGGAAGGGTGCAGCCCGGTACCCATTCTCGTTATATCGACAATGGCTTAGGAGGTGCGTGGACACAGCAGTGGACAAGGAGGCACTTCCGCCCTCACGAAACTTAGGTTCTGGGGCAGAAGCCCACAACCAGGAGACAGGTGAGCCATGACACAAAGGAGGCTGGGAAGGTGTGGGGATATGAATGCTGGGCGTGGGGTCGTGTGGGTGTTCGGGGAACGCCCCGTGGAGGGGTCAGGTGAGCGAGACCAGTGGGGTCCCAGCGAGCCTGGCAGAGATCTGGCAGGAGGGGGAAATCAAAGCGGAGGGCACAGCAAGTGTACAGGTTCTGAGCGAGAAACAGGTTCAGCGTATTAGAGAGAAGGGCGGGAGAGGACTGAGCAGGAAGACGGGGGGACATGAGGGGTGTCAGAAAAGCAGGTATGAGCCAGACCGCTGACAGAGCCAGGGAGGCTGTCCCAGAGACTGGGGGTCCCGCGAAGAGGCAGCCACGTGATCCGATGCGGGCTTCACCCTGTCGCCGTCTGCTATGTAGGCTGGCTGTCCCTCTCATGCATGCCCTGGGCAGCACTGACTGCACGTTTATCCCGCGCTGAGCCCGGAGCCAGGTGCCCATGGGACCAGGCAGAGGATGGCGAGCAGTCCGGATCTCGCAGGAATCTCACAGTCTAAGGGTGGGGGACAAACAACCTGAAGACACTGCTCAGCCACATGTGCTGTGAGAGATGGAAGGCAGAGCTGAGAGAGCCGGGCTTCTCCCCAACACCCCCCCAGATGGACACACCCAAAGCTTTCCAGCACCCACCAGGTCAGCCGGGCAAATGCCAGACACGCTGGCCTCAACAAGGCGGGCTGCCTGGTTTCCGCTGGCTCCGCAGGCGCAGCCCGAGGGCAGCACGACTTCTCTGGGCACGGAAGTCAAATGAGAGTCTCTGAATTCACATGTGCTTTTCCCTGATAACCAAGGCTCTCGTCCTAGTTTAACAATAAGACAACTTTCTGGAAATTTAGTAAATGCCCAGATAATGAAATTGCCTAAGACCGATAGCAAAGACAAAATATTCAGTATGAGGAAGGTGGCTTTTTGCATCCTATGCCAGCCCACCCCGACCTTGAATTTCATAACAGTCACACAGACTTCTACATGTACCGTGAGAGGCAGCCACTATTTGGCATTCTGACCAGAACAAAGCTATAGTCTATTGCCTTGAAGTAAACTAACTTCATTCTGAATACCAGAGGTTTGTACACGTTCCGCATGAATTTCAGTATCATCAAGGAATTGCTATGACTCAGTAGTGACTTAAAAATAGACCCTCCAGACTTTGCATTTTTTTTCAAAAGATCTGTTGTAACCATATTTAACACTTGTGCTCTGGACTACAGGTTCTGAGAGCCAAGCCAGCGGGCAGACAGCAGCACACGTGTAGGCAGGAAAAGGAGACAGAACTCCCAGGAGAGGCTGGCAGGGTCTAAGCAGTTAAGAAAGCGTAAGGCCGCGCTAACGGATCTGGTCGTGAGCCACGCCCGGAGGCCGAGGGCTCAGGGGCAACACCATCAAGGACACGAGGGTCAAAGCAACGTGCTTCTGGGTGTTCTTCGTGGCGCCAACCGTCTTGTGGATTGAAAGAGGTGCTTCTGTTTTCTGTATGTCATGAAATGACCACCCACAGAAAGCAAAGGTTCAACGAGATTTCAAAATATTCTGCTAAGTTCAGCCACTACCTATGAGATTACAGGTGAACCTCCTCGATTCTCTGGGCCACCACGCCTCTCCTGAGGAATCCAGAGAAGGGGACCCTCCCCTCCAGCACGTAAACTCTGCCCAAATCTCTGGCTGGCCCCTGAAGATCACACGTAGGGATGGGCTGTCAGCAGTTAGCGAAGACCAAGGGCACTGAGATCTGTGAGGCCTCCCAGCACGGGGAGCAAGCTCACTGCTTAGTAAAAGAAATCCAGTAGAATCTTAAGTCTCTGCAAGGTCCTGAGAGCCAAGCCAGCGGCTGGCTGTCATCCAAAACAACTCAACATATAAAGAACCGGGAAAATGTGATCCCTCCTCAACAGAGGCGAATCCTAAGGTGGCCCAGGTGATGGCATTATAATAAAGGACATGAAAACAGCCATTATGCATGATGTAAAGGGCAATACGGCACAAATAAATGAAAATGTAGAAAATCAAAGCAGACAGAGAGAAACTTTTTAAAATCAATAATTTCCACGTAGGCACATCATGGTCAAACTGCTAACATTCAAAGATTGAAGGAGAATCTTTAAAAGAAAGAGACAAGAGGGACATCTGACATACCAGGTAACAATGATTCAAAGTTTCATGACTTCTCATCAGAAACTATGGCAGCCAGGTGACAATGGTACGGAATCTTTAAAGTCATGAGGAAAAAACTGTGAGGCCAATCATCTGTATCCAGTAGAAATGTTCTTCAAGAACAAAGGTGGGGGAAGCCGGATGGCTCAGCGGGTTGAGCACTCACTTTGCAGCCCCAGGGTCCAAGGATCAAATCCCAGCCCCTGCCCGTGCAGACCCAAATGTTGAACTGGGGAGTGGCCCCAAGTTCAGTTCTCACCGGAGTGAGCTTCCTATGTGGGAGGCCCCAGCCCGGTTCCTGCCCTGTGCAGCCCCACGTCCACCTGTGGAATGAAACCACATTGAAAACTAATGACGTACAACTATGGAGACTGCTCTGGGTTCTCCCCCTTCTCTCTGTCTGTCTGTCTTTCTCTCTGTCAAAAAAACAGTAAAATAAATCTTCAAAAAAAAAAAATACCTATAGAAAACTACAAAATAACTATCACAACAAACAATTTAATTAATAAGATTTCACGATACAAGATTAAGGTACAAATCAACTGTACTTTTATATCTAGCAATAAATAATTAAAAATTAAATTTAAAACAATTGCATTAAAGTAGTGTACCAAAAAAATACCCTTATAAACTAGGGGAAAAAAATTAATGCAAAAAAGAGCAAAGTCCCTGCCTACAGAATTACAAAACTTGTGAAAATAAATTAAAGAATATTGAATAATAGAAGTAAAAAGAAATAGAGACACTCCATGTTTGTGGATTAGAAGCCTCAGTGCTATTAAGATAGCAATTCTTTTCAAATATGGAGCTAATGTAATCCCAATTACAATGGCATCAGTTTTTTGTGTGGAAATTGACAAGGAACTCCAAAATTTCTGTGAAAAACCAAACGCCTACAGTATTCAAAACAATCTTGACAAAGAATAACTTGGAGTATTTCAAGACTCCCTATCAAGCTACAGTAATGAAGTCACCTGGAACGGGTATAAGTAGGTCAGAAGACAGAAGAGAGCCCAAAAGCAGAGCTCCCACTTATATACAAGGCCTCTGATCTTTTGCAAGCAATCCAAAGAGCAAAAGAAAGTTTTTCCAAGAAATAGATATCCATATACAAAAAAACCCTCAATCCTTACTCACATACCAAACATTCCATTCAAAATGAATCATAGAACTAAACCTATAAACTCAAACCACAAAACTTTTAGAAAGTAAACACAAGAAAATAACTTTGTGACTTGAGTATGTTTTTTTTGAGCCAAGTTTTCTTATAACAAGTTATATAAAGCAATAACCCTAAAAGGAGAACATCACTAAATCAGACCTCATCAAAGTTTTATAGGTCTGTGCATCAAAACATACCACTAATAAAATTAATAGGCCAACCACAGTGGAAGAGAACAGTCTCATATCTGACAAAGGACTGGTATCCGGACATATTAAATATCCCATACCTCAGTAATAAGAAGGCCATCAACTCAATTTTTTTTAATGAAAAAAAAATTGTTTTGAACAGAAATTTCACAAATGAAGACATAGTACTGGTCATTAGGCATAGAAAAATGCTCATCGTCATGATTCATCAAGGAAATGCCAATTAAAACCACACTGACATACTACTAAACACTCATCAGAATACCTAACGTGGAAAACGCTGAGGGCGCTGTACGTTGGCAAGGATGTGAAGTAAGTGGGCTCTTAGTGAGAGTGTAAGATGTCACAGCCATGCTGGAAAGCCATGTGGCAGTTGTGTGCAAAACTGAACAAACTCCTACTCTCTATCAAGCAATTCCAATCCTAGATATTTACCTAAGAGAAATGAAATATGTCCACAAAAAAAGATTTCACAAATTTTCATAGCAGCAACTTTATGCAAAACAGCAAAAACAAGAAACAGCCCCGGACTCTATCATGATGAAAATGGATGAACAAACTGTGATATATTCATAAGATAGACTATTATTCATCAATAAAAAGAAAGAAGTGCTGAGATATTGCAAATGGATGAATCTTGAGAAAACTCTGCTGCAAGAGCGTTTTGCGGAATGCAAAGCATTATGAAGTCCTATACAAAAGAGTACTTGCATGATTCCTTTTATATTGTTATAGAACAGGCAACTCTAATCTACAGAAGATGGAGTGGTTGGGGTAGAGATGAGTGTTGGCTGGAAAAGATCAACGGAAATTCCTGTTTGCCTGAGGGTGAGGGAAACCTTGTTGGTAAGGGTGAGAGGCTCCTTACAGGCATGAACAAATCTTAGACGAAACACACACATGTCCTCGAACAGCCCTTAAAATATTAGAGAGCCCAACCCAGTAGAGTCGGGGGAGTGGGTGATGGGACAGATGGAGAACTTGGTGAAAGGGGACAGATGAAGAAATAAAGAAAGGTGGCATGGAGGCACAATGGAAGCCTTAAAAAGGAAAGAAATTCTGGAACCTTCTACAACATGGTTGGACCTTGAAGGCATTATGCTCAGTGAAATCAGCCAGTCGCAGAAAGACACATACTGCGTGATTCCACGTAACTGAGGTCTCCAAAACAGTCAAATTCCTACACTCACAGAGTGGAAGGGTGGTTGTGAAGGGACTGAAGGGAGGGAACAAGGAAAGTCACTAACTAATGGGCATAAGTTCAGCCAAGCACCATGAATAAACTCTAGAGGTATGTGCTACAACGTCATGTCTACAGTCAACAACATACTGTATACTTAAAATTTTAAGAGGGTAGATGTCATCTGAACTATTCTTTCCAAATAATGTTTTAAGATAACATGCCTATGTTGCAGGAAGGAGCTGATATTGGGCATCTCATAAATTTATGGGAGTTTTTTCCACTTTCTTCTTTTAGATCCTCAAGGGAGACATAGCATTAGCCATCTTGAAATAATTACCACTGTAATTCACCTCAACCAGGGCTGCCATGGTAATTCGATTTTCAGAATGAAATTACAGCGGAGCTGAAGGAGACGGCTCAGACTTCCTCTCACGTTCCAAACTTGGCGAATCCAGGTCTTTCTGTCAAACAGGATGTGCCCAGTGCCCAGCAACCAACCGAAAACCAGACACACCAACACACGTACATACGTAAGCCCAAAATACGTACATATTTTGTTGATGACATTTTGAAAGATCATTCTTACCTTTCCAAAACTCCCTTTCCCAATGGCCCGTAGAATCTGAAAATGGTCGAAGTTGACTGCAAAAGAAGAAGGGGGAGGGTGGGGGGAGAAAGAAGGAAGTCAGGTTTGCCAAACCTTGTATTGGTTCTCGAAAGTTCTTACCTACGTACCTAACCATTTATTCCAAATTGTCTTCCACAAAACCGGACCCTCGTGCCCAAAACATGGGAGAGCGCGGCAGTATAACCACCGGGGACGAGTTAACTGGCAAGTGTGCTGGGCACGCGGGGATAGGATACTCGCACACCAAGAGGAGTACCGAATAAGAGACATCGTTCGGGCCCGAGGGAGAAGGTGACAGAATAACTTGGACACTTGGATTAGCAAATTCTCGTGCGTACTGTTGTCCGCCTCACCGGGAAGACCTTTCCCCACGTCTGGTCTGCATCTTGTCCACCTGGCACTCAGACATCAGCGTACAGACTGAGTGTCCAAGAAGCTAATCCTGACTCCCCTGGGAGCCGCATGCTCCTCGCCTGCTCGGATGCCTGTCTAAGCCCTGGGGTTGAGAGCTACCATTAGAGGACAATGACCCCTCACACTCCTCCCAGTCCTCCTGTCTCACGCCGCTCCTTCATGCCCTATTTCTTCATGGGGTTCTGTCTTTTTGCTATTTCTGTCTCCTCACTTTAGTCTGGCTTCTCTCCATATTACAGTGAAGCCACCAACGGACAGCCATGCCGCTCAATGCAATAAACACCTTTCTGTCGTCCTTTGACTTGGCCACTCTCTCCTTTGGCCCCCAGGGCCGGAGCCCTCTCGCTTCCCACCTTACATTTCAGCTCCTTTTGCACACCCAGCTTCGTCCTCCCAAACACTAGACCCTGGAGCCCAGCATGGCTCCCCCGTACAGCCTTCCTGTTCTCATTGGCAGCCAGGCAGCCACCACCACCTAGCTGCCAATGGTCGCCAAGGCTTCGTGGGTCTCCAGGCTGGACGGACCAAGCCAACCCACCACAAGCTCCTCTGAGAGCAAAGCCACCTTGAACTCAACCGGTCCAAAGTGGAACCCAGGATGAGCGGTTCAACATTCACCTGACCGCACAAGCTCAAAGCCTGGAACTCATCCTCCGCTCTTCTGTCTCCCAACCCCACACCCAATTCCTCGTCGGTTTCCGTCAGTTTTCCCTCGTCACCGCCTGTCCCACCTGTCCGCCGCTGCGGCCACACTCCCCTCTAATCCACCACTATCTCCCGCTTGGACCACCGCAGTGGTCCACCGAACTCCTCTGCTCTCAGGGCCAAGAGCAAATCCCTGTGCATGGCCCCAGCCGGTACCTGTCACATGTCCCGCTGCATCTCCACCACCCCGCCCACAGCCACTGAGCTCCAGACCCACGAGCTCCCCGTGTCTGCAACAGCGATGCCCGTGCCATTAACGCTCTCCCTCCGGTCCTCCACTTGTTACCTCGGCCTCCTCTCCCTCCTCCTGCATCCAGACACGGCTGCCCTCATCCTGCAGACGTGGGCCTCCCTCCCCCGTTATCCGCTCTCACGGCACCGTGGGGCTTCCTTCCACGTAGGAGGTCTGACAGTTCGGTTCGTGAACTTGTCCTAGGAAAAGTGCTCCAGACCTCATTGCTGAATATCACGCTGGTCACCTTCGAAAGACTCCCCTTGGGAAGCTATGCACTGATGCCAGAGCCTCGTCCACCCTTCAAAGCCATTTTGGACCTTCTGGAACGGCCACCAGAGCTGTCGTCCTATTACCCTCCATGTCCTGAATGTCAGCCAAATGTCTTCCTTTCAATATTTCCTTTCTCTTCGGGTAAAGAAAAAGTCACTGGGGGCCAGATCAGGTGAAAGGGAGGGTGTTCCGATATAGTTATTTGATTACTGGCTAAAAACTCCCTCACAGATGGTGCCGTGTGAGCTGGTGCATTGTCGTGATGCAAGAGCCATGAGTTGTTAGTGAAAAGTTCAGGTCGTTTTCATCTAACTGTTTCACAGAGCCTTTTCAGCACTTCCAAATAGTCAACTTGGTTGACTATCCAGGTGGTACAAATTCATTATGAACAATCCTTCTGATATCAAAAACGGTTAGCAACATCGTTCGGACTCTTGATTTGGACTGACAGAACTTTTTCGGTCGTGGAGAATTGCCTGTCATATTGTTACACCCATGTTTCATTACCAGTGATAACACGGCCCAAAACATCGTCTTGCCTCTCCACAAGGTCTTGGCAAACACAAGCTCTGACATTCTCCCGACGGCACACATAAACACACAGCAACAATAACGAACACCACTGAGCAAGACACCACCACACGTCAACACGAACACCGCTGTGAGACGCTGGGTCACCGAGGCGATGAAACCTCACTGAGTCATTTGTACAGTGCTGCCAACGTAAGCACAGTGGCAAGTTTGTGAACTTAATTGTTACACCCATGTACACCATTCTGCATAACTTTACCCGGAGTTGTGCATTTGATTAAGATCACTCCCCTCCCCTCCCCAGACTCTAAGCTCCCGGAGGTCAAAAGCCATGTTTGTTTTTCTTCTACTGTGTCCCTAGCTCTTAGCACTGTGTTAGTGCACAGACAATGTTTGATGACTTTCCTTCAACTGAAGTAATGATGGAAAGAAAAACTCCATATTCATGGTGCCAAATACAACTCTGGTACATAATGAGTTCTTGGGAAACAGACTTTAATCAGATTGGATTACAGCCAGTTCCCAGTAACTAGGAAAGACACGTTATTTACAAGAGAAAATGAATTGATTAGTTCACTAGATAATGGGGACAAGGATGTGGGGAAGTGAATGAATACCATTAGTTCCATGCATATTAAACTTATGTAACAGAAAATAATTACGTCGAGTGGCAGACTTGCCAAGCCGAAGTCAGAATCCAGTGTATCATCTAAAAATGCCTAACATGCTTAGAATACAGAGACAGGGCTGATGGTGAACTTAGCAAAGCCTTGGTTCTTGAACCTACATAGGTTTCCTTTAAGAATAACTGGCCAGGAAAACAAATTCCGTATTTTCGCATTTTCCTCCCCTCACGAGGGAAAAGCCATGGGTTTGGACAGCTCTTGTTATGCTCACTTTGTGAGCAGCAACCAGCTAGGAACTGCACATGGGCTGTCATGAGCCCTCAGGTCCCGGGAGGCAGGCACGGTGGCTGGCAACTGCCATCTGCTCTCCCATCAGCAAGCAATGTGGTGGTGGCCTCCCTGAGGGTGCCAGGCTGTGCCCTCCTGCCACGTCACTGTGCTGCGGTCTCACCTGCCTACAAAGCCTTCCTGCAGCTCCCCTTATTTGGGGGAAAGCGCCCGTCTGGCCTTGCACTTGCACATCACATGCACTCTCTCGGGAAGCTTCTCCCCACCTGTGCACACTTTGTCCTTGCGGCCACCGCTAAACCTTCAATATGGACCAGCAGAACCCAGCCTGGATCAGACTGCTTAGGCTCAGACCCAGCTCTGCCGCAGATGAGTCACTTGGCCTCTGTGTGCCTCGCTCGCCCCCTCTGTAAAATGGGGACATGGTGTCCACCTTCCAGAAGAGCAATCTCTCAAACGCCCCAGCTGTTGGCACTGGGTTTGGGGGAGCAATCCCCTGCCCCCTGGTCTCCCTTGGGAGGGGTGTTGTCTGCACAGCCTTGGCTTCTCGCCCCATCAGATGTGGTGAGAGTCGTCCAGGGGGTGAGCTGGGTCCAGAGTGGCAGCAGCAGAGTTCTGCTCACTCGTCCCGCAGAAAACTTCTCCTCCGTGCCTTCCTGCTGGAAGCTATTCCAGGCCACCCACCATGAGGAGAGGTCTGGGGCGTCCAGAGGTGTCGCTGAACCAGTGGCGGCCTGGCTGGTTCTGGGAATGAGGATCCGGGACACCATGGCTGCTGCCTCTAACCCCGCCCCCCACACCACCACCAGTCCTCAAGCTCAGCCGTGCCCCTCCTCCGGGCCGGCCTTCTGGCCTCCACTGTCCTCCCAGTCTCCACTGTCCTCCCAGCCTCCACTGTCCTCCGGGCCGGCCTCCACTGTCCTCCCAGTCTCCACTGTCCTCCCAGTCTCCACTGTCCTCCGGGCCGGCCTCCACTGTCCTCCCAGTCTCCACTGTCCTCCCGGCCTCCACTGTCCTC
>PVKE010012622.1:8951-38075 GCA_004027555.1 Craseonycteris thonglongyai
GTGGGTCCTGCCTGGGCCGGAGCCGGGATTCGATCCTCGGTCCTCATGGCCTCAAAGCGAGCGCTCAACCCGCTGAGCCGTCCCGGCTTTCCCTTGTTGTTTTTTTTTAAAGATTTAATTTATTGTTTTGGACAGAAAGAGAGAGAGAGACAGAGACAGAGAGTGACAGAAAGAAGGGGGAGGGCCCAGAGCAGTCTCCATAGTTGTATGTGAGCAGATTTCCACATGGTTTCTTTCCATGCAGGTGGGCAGGGGCTACGCAGGGCAGGAACTGGGCTGGGGGCCTCCCACAGGGGAGGCATGCCCCTCAAGCCAGGGTCCAAATTGGGGCAAGGGCCAAACTTGGGGCCTTTCGGATGGGAAGCACACCCCAGTTCAGCATAGGGGTCTGCAGGGGCCAGGGCTGGGATTCAATCCTCAGTCCCTGAGGCTGCAAAGCAAGCGCTTAACCCATTGAGCCATCCTGGCTACCCCCATTCTTATTTTTTTATTAATTTTTATTTTATTATTTGAGAGAAGGTGTGTGTGTGTGTGAGAGAGAGAGAGAGAGAGAGAAAGGGGAAGTGGGAGGGCCTAGAGCAGTCTCCATAGTTGTACATCATTAATTATGACATGGTTTCATGCCACATGAGTGGGTGTGGGGCCACGTGGGGCGGAAACCGAACTGGGGGCCTCCGTCATGGGAGGCGAGAAACTCTACCACCCATCCCAGCAGTTACCAGTTCTGCCCCAGTTCAGCATATGGGGTTGCACAGGCTGGTGCTGGGACTCGAACCCCAGACCTCGTGATTGTGAGGCAAGTGCTCAACAGCTGAGCTCTCCCAGCATCCCTACTTCTCACTTTTGTTGTCAGTTTTCATGCATTGATTGAACTGGCTGTTTCTTGCATTCAGGTAGGGGTGTGTGTACGTGTTTGTGTGTATATGTGAGTGTGTGTGTGTATGTGTGTGTGTGTGTGTGTTGGGTATGTGACGATATCATGTGCTAACAGTTCATGAGTAGCATTTCGGAGCAGAAGTACACCTTGCAAACACAACCAAGTTTCTGTGTCAAGGTGATTGATGCTGGATGCCGCTGCTGCTGTCGGGTGCATCCACACAGCCCACTTCTCACAGTAGCCAACGTCCTCATTTGGAGGCGTCTAAGTAGCCCTGTTGGCCTAGTCTGTGCAAACTGCTAGACGCCTGAAGGGCCCTGGTCACACCGCAGCACTAACTCATAACAGCTCCCGTAGATATTCACGTGGGATAAAATGCTGGCGCCCAAAGTGGCAGCAAATACCTGTGAAAAGAGCGTTAGTGTTAAGAGAAGGAGACTGAGGTTGTAGTCACCACACTGCCTCTAACCGGGTGAGAACATAAGACACAACATGTTCTGGGGGGAGGAGGAGAGGTAGTAACATATTAATATAACTAGGAACTTATAAAATTCACATCTTCTGTCCATAATTTTTGTGATCTGCCACCAACCATATCGCTAGTGTATAAAATATCAAGGCTCTATTTAATGCATGCGAGGGAATTCAATATTTTACCTTCCTCAAAACTGATTAGGGTGTAGTACTTTTTACTTCCCGTTTAGAATGTGAAGTGAGCTTCTTGCCTAGCCTCAACTCAGAAAAACACAAGTAATGAATTCATCAAGGATTTATTCAGCATCGACTCGGTTTGCATGCACCTGTGCTGAGAGATGCTGGGATTCAAGCCGGGACCTGCAGGGCTCTTGGAGCACATTTTAGGCCTCATGGAATTCATACAAACACCCCTATTGAGTACCTTTTCTGGGCCAGGCAAAGAGGGCTGTTTTGACATTACTATTTTGAGATTGCCACTTGGTAATTGCCATCTTCCCGCTATGTTACTTTTCCCTTCACAGGGAATAGAAAAATTTCTGAACTCTTGCCACTCACTGGTGTTTAATGAAAACTAATAGACACGGATTGTTATGCAGAGCCCAGAGAATATAATTGGTTTCACACTTACTCGGTGCCCTTACGAAAACAAACCACAGGGACTTCTAGCGAAATGTGGCAGATGAAATTTAAAACAAAACGGCAACATGATTATACCTCCAGTCCCTCTCAGGGTCCCACTAAGATGATAGTAAGAGAAGGAAAAGGCACACAGCCACACGGACTCTGAGAACAAAAGAGGCCAGAGCGGTATTTTGAAAGACAGAGAGCAGGTGGATGGGCTATAACTGAGTTACTAGAAAGGAGAAAGCAGAATTGCAAGAGCCTGTAAAAAGGAAAGCCAAACATGAGGCTTAATGGAGCCACGCAGGGCTGGAGAGTTTCAGTAACCAACCAACGGGCTGAAGGAATGTGGGTGGGACTGAAGGCAGGAGGAGGCCTTAAAAGTCTGTTAAGGAGTAGATCCACAGAGATGCCCTCCAGGACCCTGTGCTGCCAGCAACTACCCATTGCCTGCCCCGTACAGGACCGCAGGTTTATTCCCAAAGGGGCTGAGTCAGGAGGTCCGGGACGAGGAAACACAGGGCACAGCTGAGAGTACGCAAAGTGTCACACAGTTGTCTCCTATGCAGCAGTTCTCAGGAATCTTGTAGAGCGAGCTGGAGACAGCTTTGCGTGCAGCCCCACTCAAATTCGTAAACTGTCTTAAAACTTTATGAGATTTTTGGCAACCATTTTTTTAATTTTGTTTTATTTTATCAGCTATCATTAGTGTATTTTATGTGTGGAATTAGTGTACCAGTATTTCATTCCCCTGTGTGGAATGAAACCATGGGACCCAGGGAAGCCAAAAGTTTGGACATCCCTGGGCTAGAGGATATATTCCTCCAAAATGAGGAGAAAACTCAGAAAGATAATATTAGCTAAGAAACAGGGCATTCTACAGAAAAAGTAGCCAAGGGAAACTCAGAGAGATTACTATGCAGCAGACCAAAAGAATGCTTCGTCCTGATTTAACAGAAGGACAGAGGGCTCCAGAGAAGAGTCCAAGGAGGTGGGGAAAGAAGGTAACCCATCTGGTGTACCTGATTGTAAGAAATATATTTACTTTTAAGATTTATTTTGTTGTTTGAGAGAAGGTGAGAGAAAGAGAGAGAGAGAGAGAGAGAGAGAGAGAGAGAGGAGGGGGGAAGTCCCAGAGCAGTCTCCATAGTTGTACATCAGTAGTTGTGACATGGTTTCATTCCACACAGGGGGATGTGGGGCCGCGTGGGGGCGGGAACCAAACTGGGGGCTCCCTCATGGGAGGCAAGAACCTTCACCGCCATCTCAGCGGTTACCAGTTGTACCACAGTTTAGCATATGGGTTTGCAGGGCTGGGTCAGGATTCAATACTGGAAACTTGTAGTTGCAAGGCAACTTGTTTTGCAATCCCTGGCATCTCCAAGAAATGTATTCTTACTGTTGATAGGTTGGAGCTGAAGCTGTGGTAAGGGCACAGAAAAACTGTGCAAACAATTCAAAACAAGATAATTCGTTATAAGAATCAGAGCAGAAAACTTTATATAAGAAAAAGATACAATACTGGTTCACTATCACATCTACTTATAAATACATGTCCATTGTTATAATAGTGTACATACTGAATTCTAATTTAGCCCAATTGGTGATATATGATATATCACCAATACGGTGATGCTACGGAGATATAAAGAGAATGGTGGTGAGGGGAAGTGCAGGTGTGTGTGTATATACTATTTGTTTCTGGTGGATTGCAGAAAATGCCCACAATTCTCTTTTCCTTGTATCTTTCACAGTGTGACTTTATAACCTCTCCCATCAACAGGTGGAGTCTACTTTTCTCTCCCCCTCAGATCCAGCTGGTCTTGTGAGAGAATGCAATAGAAGGACCAGAAAGCCAGCTCTGAGCCTGGGCCTCAGGGAGCTTACGTGCTTCCACTTGCACCATGGGAACCCTGCCCATTTTCTGTGTGGGCCAGCCTGGCTGAGCCTAGGAGAGGATGAAAGGTCACGTGGGGCGTGGAAGAGCCACCCTAGCTGACACCACTTAGGCCAGCCATCCCCCAGCCAACCCAGGATCTGAGCACAGCTGCATAAATTAGCTCAGCTAAGCCTGGAAGGATCCGCCAGCCCAGCCCAGTTCAAAACCCTGAGCCACAGAACTGTGAGTAAACAAACGGATGCTTTCCACCAACTAGTTTTGGGGTGATTTGTTATGCAGCAAGAACGAATTGATAATACCTGTATGTGTATCTACAGGAAGGTATTAATGCAAGGAAGTTAACTCTCTCATGTTTTGAAATGGGAAATGGATCCATCTAGCTAAATTTGAAAAATAAAGCAATGCAGTAGAAGCAGGGTATTTAGCAACCCAGAGACACCAAGTGACAGATTTTAAAGTGGATGTCTGCGGTGTGCACATCGGGTCAGAAGGGATAGAGTAGAGGACTATAATTTTCTTTATAGGCTTTGTAGAATTCTTTCAAAATTATGTATACATTTCAGTTTGATAAAATTACAAAGTAAATGAAAACAAAAGAGAAAAAGTAACTCAACTTCCAAATTATTGATAGTTAGCTGGCGCAGAGCATGTACCACCACGAGCAACAGTCATGTGCTCACCACATGCCCTGGTGGCTAGAGGAATTTCCCACTAAGATGCAGCCACAACCAACCCCATTTTGCCTTTTGATTAGGATTCAGTCTTTACGCTTGCATACTTGTGGTTAGTACACAGTGGGAGCATTGAAAAGAAGCACATGGCAAAGTTGGATGCAGGCTCAGACCCTGCAGGTGTTCTCCAAGTTGCTAGTTTCCATCCTCATAGAGTCAAATACGGTCCTCAAACATCAAAAATAATGGAAAACTGGCTGCAACTAAAATTAGGGCATGGAAAAATTGGTCATTAAAAATTATTCTGTGGTAACACTGTTGACTTGGCATGGGTAAAAAGTGGAGAAAATTGCCCTATTCAACATGGTGATGTGGCACTGTGAAAAACAACGTACACACAATGGCAGGCAGAAGTGCTGTTGTCAGATGATCACTTCTTCCCTGATACTACTCTCTGCGCTTTACATGTATTTTTCTATGTGCAATTTTTTTTTTTTTAATATGTCTATTGGGGATGCCAGGATGGCTCAGTGGGTTGAGCGCTCATCTTGCAGCCCCAGGGTCTGAGGATCGAATCCCGGCCCCAGCCCTGACCCTTGCGGACCCATACGCTGAGCTGGTATGTACCCCAGTTCAGTTCTCACCAGGGTGAGCCTCCTACGTGGGAGGCCTCGGTTTGGTTCCTGCACCAGGCATACTACCCATGTGGGAGGCCCCAGCCAAGTTCCTGCCCTGTGCAGCCTCGCTCCCACCTGTGGACAAAACTATATCAAAAGAACTAATGTACAACTGTGGAAACTGCTCTGGGCTCTCCTCCTGCTCTGTGTCTCTTTCTATCTCTCTCTCTGTCGAAATCAATTTAACAAATTAAAATATGTTTATTAAATTCCTTCTCCCATGTTAGGTTGGAAATAAGTAAGCAGTAGGGAGAAAAGGCACAGAAGGTAAAAATATGATCCTAGATATGAAATGACGTGTGTATTAGTCAGGATAGGCTAGGCATGCTGCAGTAATGAAAAACTCCAAATCTTTGTGACTTAACATCTCAGGCTACATAACCAAAGATGGATCTTCAGAAGTACTCTGGTTGTCTAAGTCACTCAAAATCCTGGCTGATATATATGCTGTCACTATCACTTCCTCTCAAAGCAAACCAAAGATGACATGCATCACTTCTGGTCTCATTTCATTAGCCAAAGCCACTCATTTGGCCATGTCTAAATTCAAAAAGTGGGGAAATGCAATCCTACAGTGTAATCAGAAGCACTGGAGTATTTGTGACATATTCCAGCTCAATCTTGTGTTCTCCATGCAGTTCAACATAGTCATACAGCACATAGAATATAAATTAGTTACATTTATTTTTATCCAAAGTATAGGAACTTTTCCCTAGCTGTATTTTACTCCAGAAAATTATTCTGCTTTAAAGGCAGATGATTAATCTGGCTAAAGAGGGAGGGCCTGGGAGGTTATATGAGGTACGAAAGTTATGTAAACTAATGTGGTTTTCTTTTTTTCTTCCTGTGGTTTAATGATGCAGCACTGTATTTGCAGACCAATCCTGGTCTCCCTTACGTGGTTTCTACAACAAGGCAATTTTCTTTCACCCGATCAGTAACCAATTTATTTTTGCTTCCAAGTGGAGCCTTATTTTTGCCTACATTTTGAAAATTGTGAGTTTAATGAAAGACCACTTTCTGCCTATTTAAGAAATATCCAGAGGTGGCCTGGAAATAAAAATGCAAATGCACCACTGAGAAAATGTTTTTATGTAAATTTCAAAGCAAATGTTTCACTTTGACAAGGAAAGGTTAAAGGAAAGCAAAGCCTACAGATCTGGAGGTTCAAAGAAGTAGTCTTCAGATGAGACAATGTGGAATGGCTAAGGGGCAGGGTGAATTTGCATCTCTAGGTCCTAAAGGGGAAAACTTATTTTCCTGCAGTTATTTGTGAAGAACTTTAGTGATAAGCACTGGGCTTCTCTCTTGCATAGAAGTGGGAATAGAGAAGTAAGCGCTCCAAATCTTTAGCCAATGTCTCCAACACTCTGATCCAACAACTTCAAATATATTGTGTATCTCATCTTAGTCTAGGTACACCTCCCCACTAAAAGCCAAGGAACCAGAAAGCTGAAACAATCAGAAGTCTTTATTGTGCTGGAGTAATAAAAACACATGGCAAGTAAACCTTTTGAAATTAGGCATGCCTTTAAAAGAAAAGCAATTAGCAGAATGTTATAGGGTTAGAACTGATTTCAGCCAATTCCTTAGCTTCTGTAAAAATGTGGCACATTTCAGGCAAAAATAAACCTCCCTGAGAATAATCACTTATCTAACTTTATTTTGAACTAGAAAGTCTTTATTATGGGAGGTTCCAACTAGTCTGAAAGTCTTTAACATTAAGGTCATTAAGGGACTTAATGAGGTCTGTTGTGAATACTTATACCCATGAGTATATGCCATAAACTCAAACTCTCTATTAAGGGTCCTAAGAGTGACCTTCAGTTCTTAGTCTCTAGCAAGCTGATGATGAGTGATGACATGTGATCTGAGCGGATCTGCTCTTTTGTCCTACACCACAGGCACGAAATGGTTCTGACCTCAGGCCCTTTATATTGCAAATGGCAATTTATTGATTTATTGGGTACAGATTACATATATATAGGCTCTTTTTATATTTTAGTATTTGATTTCTCCAGATCAAAAGTTTCTCAACCTTGGCAGTATTGACATTTTGGGTGGGTAATCCTTTGTCATGGAGGAAGGCTGTCCTGTGCATCATAAGATGTTTAGCAGAGTTCCAGGCCTCGATTAACTAGCCGTCAGTACACCTACGGTACTCCCTCCACTTGTGCCAAACAAAAATGTCTCCAGACATGGTCAGAGGTCTCTTGGAGAACCTTCCCCTGAGAACCACCAGGCTAGACCACTACTGTCCAGCAGAATATAATGCCAAACACAAGTGCCAGTCTCAGAATTCAGTTTAAATTTTCTAGTAGCTATGTTAAAGCAAAAGTAAAAAGAAGTGAGCGGAATAAATTACAGTGCTATTTTTATTTAACCCAATATATCCAAAACATCATTTCAACATGTAAGAATATAAAAAATGATTGGTCAGGTATTTTTCATAGTTTTCTGATTTTTGTTTTTTGCTTTCTAAATCCTCCAGATCTGGTGTGTATTTTATACTCACAGCGCATCTCAATTTGGACAAGTCTCACTTCAAAGGGCTCAGTAGTCACCTGTGGCTACTAGTGGTCATCTTGTTGGGCCGTGCAGGTCTAAGTGACTCTTATGGATTTTATGTGTATGTCCCTGCAAAAGGTGCATGAGGAAACCCTAACCTACAATGGATGGTGTTAGGCTGTGGGTTTGAGAGGTAATTATGTTGCGATGAGGTCATGAGGCTGGAGCCCCCGTAATGGGATTAGTATCCTTATAGGAAGAAACTACCGGTAGTGCTTGCTCTCTGGGCCACATGGGCCTGCATTGGGAAGACGGCTGTTTGCAAACCAGGAACAGAGCCCCCCAGACACCAGATCTGCCAAAGCCTTAACCTGGGACTTCAGCCTCCAAAACTGTGAGAAATAAACATTGGTCGTTTAAGCCACTTAATCTATGGTTTCCTGCTATAGCAGCCGGAGCTAACTGAGGCAGTGGCTGGCTTTGTTTTTTTCCCAGTACCTCCTGCAAAATGCTCCCTGTTTTGCTTGTTGATAGTTTGGATGCCAAGGTTCTCTAGCTCCATAGCTATAGTGTAAGTTCTAGAAAGGCAGGGACCATCACCTATCAGGCTCACAGCGGGACATCCATTGCCCTCCACAGTGCACAAAATCAGCTCCCGTCGTTGAATGAATATGGGGGCTCCCACGCACTCAGGCATGGCCCTTCTCCCTGTTGACTGTGTTCTCTTGCTTGCTGTAGTACACCGACATTTCTGTTGAGTTTTAATACATCGTGCCAATTTAGTGTGAGTACATTTGCACCTGAAGAGTTGCACAGTGAGACCTAAAGATATAACTGACTATCTACCATGTTCTTGAATTTATTGTAAAAAAAAACCAAACTATATTCAGGATATGTTTACTATTAAATACATTATGGGAAATGGTAAACATCCTAATTACCAATTTATCAGTGTTGGATTGATTGAAATTCTCTACCAAGCCTTCTGGGGGAATGGTCAGTTTGTAATTTTGTTGTTTTGTTTCATTGTATTAGGTTTTTGGATAAATCCTTTTATAACACTGGTTAATAGAACTGTGCGCAACAAAGAGGATACACTTCAACCATTGCCATTTCTCCCTGTACAGAGCCCTTTTTCCATTCAAGAATGCCATTGAGAGAATAAAACAGGACACAGAGTAACACTTGCATGTGAGTTAGTGTCACTGGGTCCATTTCTTCCTTGGTTAAGAATGATCTCTCTTTGTATGGACTTTCCTTTGTGTTGTTTCATTCGTGAACCTTCGTGCTCTGGCAGCCATCTCCAGAAACGCTGACAGAATGATGGGTAACATATCCCCAGCCCAAACGATTGCCCTTTCATTTTTTATTTTTTTTTATTCTAAAGCAGAATGTTTTTGAAATCTAATACCATCTGCTTTCCAAACCTGCAAAATCATCAAAAGCTTTTGGGGGAGCTTTTTAAAAGACTAACGGGACAGAAAATGAAAATGACAAAAAAGACATAGGTAAATAGGATCATGAGAATTAGAACATTTCCAAACAGGAAATAAAAAGCAGTATAGAAGTATTTCAGGCAGTTGATTAGTAAACATGTTATTTTTCTAGAAAAAGAAGTCTAAAAGTTCCCTGTCTCCAGAGATGATATTTTATTTATTCTGGTTTGGGTCCTGATTGTTGCATGTTTTTAAGCCTCAGGGGTGATATTTTTATAATTAACCATATCCAGTGGTTTACTTTCATATGTGAATTAAAAGGGAGTATGTGATAAGGAGAGCCATCCTAAAATGCTTTGTTTTTCTCTTGTTAGCCCTTCTCTGGGCTAAGATCTGTCTAGAAGTGGGTAATATTCTGGACATAAATGAGGGTTAATGAAAAGTAAACACAGCAAAATTTGATTTTATTTGTTATCGGCAATCTCTTTTAACAAGTTATTCATCCTAGCGATCAGTTTTTCTACCTGCAAAATGGATTTTATAAGCAATGATCCTTTATGTTGGTTCAAAATGTGGTTCAAAATGAATTTAGGCTGTAAAAGGTACATTAATTAAAATAATTATGATTATTCATTGGAATATGAAACAAAAGATCACACTTGCTTCTTAATATTTCCCAAATAGTCTCTTACTACCTTATTCATTGGTAGAAAATCCCTTTTATTGTTCCCATAAGAAACCATCCTAAGACGCAGTTTGATGGAGACAGACACAGAAGGACCACATATATATAATAGAGATAAGCACAAATATAGTACATGGCTTCTCTGACTATAAAATCTCAAATTAACATAACATTATTTGTTATTGTTTTATAGTATAGTTTCAAACATATATCTTTTTTCTTATGTGGATAATATTTCATATTTAGTGCACAAAAATTTAAAGCATTTAAAATATTCTTTTGTTAATATTTTCTAAATGCTAAAGCTAATTTCAATGAGACATAAAAGAAAACTGTGGTTAATAACTAAGTATGAAAATATGGCCAGTTAGCATTCATCTGCATATGTACACTTAATTAACATTTTATTCAGGTCAAGTCATTTGCATAAAATGATGGCATGTTTTTATTTTGTTAAAGCTCTTATACTTTACCAATATCACAATGGCTCCAAGCAATTGTTAATCTGAGATCATCAAGATGTGACAATGTTAGCTCAAATTTTGTACTCAACTTTTCATGGATAGCCATTATTATATAATGAATCAAGTATGTTTAGAGTTAGTCTTCAGAGACAAAGAAAACACATATACTTATCTGTATAAAATCTCAATGATCTAGAAAGATGTCAGCCAACATTGGGCTGTTTTGCCAAAAGGCTACTCCTCTGATTGGTTCCTTATTTATCATGAGGAGTGGCATACACATGGAAACCATCTCAGATCAGAGCCAGCACCATATGCCTCTTGTAAAATACCACCCTCTGAGGCAGTGGAGAAAAGCTTATATTCCCATCTCCACCTCGTTTCCTGCAACTTCTGTGAAGTCACAGAACTTGGGGAAATAGTGATGCTTCCTGGCCTAGATTTATCACCATCTGGGAACCAGAATGAACTGCTTGGTGCTGCCACCACCACTTTTATCTGCCACATTCTCAGAAATTCATCACCCACGGGGCGATTGTAGCCAATGGAAGTCACCTCATCCAGTGGGACAAGGAGTGAAAGAGTGGGGAGTAAATTCTGCCCCCAAACCTCCGGGCTGCTTCTTGCTACCACATCCTGTATAAAAATGCCTTAGGCTGACTTCCAAGCCCCACCCTGCCGGGTTCTCTCCTAAGCCAAATTGGTCTCACTGATCCAGGCAGAGACTCCTCTCTGCTTCTGTCTTTGTTGAGCTGGTTGCTGTTCCCAGTTCTTCCAGGAGGATCCCAAGTCTCAGAACTCATCATAGCTGTCTCCCTTGCCTCCTCTAGCTCACACTACTGTTCCTTTCTCTGCCCTCTCTGATTTGTCTGTAACAAGTAATTTACAACCTAATTATGTGCTAGGATGTATTGTCCTTTGATTGTTTCGTGTGTTAATTTTAGTTCCCCAGTGAAATTGTAAGCTCCTTAGGATAACTTCTGTGACTAATGCCTATTTGCTAACCTCTCCTCACTTTTCCTTTCCCCCAATAACCATCAGAGGGCTCAGTCCTTAAGGGTCCAATAATTCATAGAATCTTACAGTTGGGACTTTTAAATCCAGCTAATAGATGAACACATATACTCTTCTTTGTTAGAGAGAGAACCACTTCCATACCCTTTTGTTCTTTCCTCCCTTCCTTCTTTCCTTCCTTTCTTCCTCTTTCTCTCCCTCCTTCCCTTGCCTCCACATTCATGCAGAGTTAAAAATCTCTCTAACTATAATTTTTATTAATTTATTTGTTCAACAAAGATTCTTACTAAACTTTCGGGACACAAAAGTGACTATGACCTAGCTCAATCTCTTGGGAAAGACAAACTAACGAACATGATACAATGCAAAGAGAATTATGCTAGCAGAAGGTTTAAAGTTTCTGAGAGAGTACCTGCCTGCCTCTGAGGGTCACAGCTTTGCAGTCCTGTAAGGTCAAAACCGATTGTTACTAAGGCTTAACCTGCATTGACTCCTTTGTGAAGACCAGCTACAGATTCTTAGGAGGGAAGTGACTAATGTTGACTTAAAATCATACAGGAAGTTTGCAAATTATATACCAGTTGTGTTTCTACCAGTTCATTGCTAAGAATATTCTTTGGAACTTTGGAACACCTTTTCCTAATTTAAACACAGTTTTGCATAGTGATTATGTTCCTTGGGCTAGCACATAAAAGCCTATTATATCCACTGTGTGCTCAAGTTGAACACAGCTTAATATTAACACTATAGAATCTAACCATATGTAAATGAATTGTTTCAGGATGCAAATGAGTTCCAACTTTGCACGTGGAGACCATGGAGCCTGCCACTTCCCACCTGCTTCCCTCACCCAACCACTCGGAGGGAGAGGCAGCACCCTCTTTCTCTATTGCCCCCGTTTAAACAACATTGACTTCAGTAGTCATCTAGCCTCTCGCCTGGCATCCTGGGCCCAAAGTTTGAAGGAGGAGCCTGGAGAACATCAGAGAAGATGAAAGAGCTCTGTGTACCCTAGCCTTATTTTCTCATTTTAAATGGGGATAAGCAGTGTGACCAAAGATTTTTGGATTTTTTCCTCCCATAGAAGAGGCAATCTGGGAGCTGTTTTGTCACCAATTTCAGGAATATTCAAGACATTTTATCTGTTCCCAGGTTGTTGAAAGGATTAAAGATTATGTAAAGACATACTTGAGTAGTCATGACAATTATGAATAAAATAAGTTTAGTATTTATCAAGAGCTTACTATTGCTATTTATCATATCATCACTGTTAGTTCCCACAACACAATGTACTGTTATGGGCAATTTACAGATGAGAAACGGAGCCTTAGAAGGTCAAGGACGGCCACTCAGTAAGTAAGTGGCAAGCTGAGATTCAAGCCTGTGCAGTCTAATGCCAGAGCTCAGAACTGTGACTTCTGATGTTACTGTTCGTAGGAGCAGCAGAACAGGCATTTAAATTAGAGACTGTCTCAGAGAATTTGGGATACCTGCTCTTGGTGGCTTCCAGTGGGTATGGTCAGGAGATGGGACAGGGGATCACAGGTTAAGTTGTAAAGAGGCAACATGAGGACCAAGAGGAAAGCTGGTTGGCTAGCACCATCTGCCCATCATCTCCGGCCCTCTTGTCCCACACACCCACACCCACCCACTCCCACGCACACTCCTGGAACCCATTGGAGCTTCAAGGCAACTCCCTTTGTCTTTTACCCATAGGCCTGCAGTCAGTTCCAATTTTTACATGTATGGCTTTTTCCCCACCCACCCACCCCTAAAGATTAATTTTATTGCTTAAGCAAAGATGAGAGAGAGAGAGAAAGAGAGAGGGAGAGAGAGAAATGGTGGGAGGGCCCAGAGCAGTCTCCATAGTTGCACATGATTAGATGTGACATGGTTTCATTCCACACAGGTGGATGTGGGGCCACATGAGACAGGAACCCAGTCGGGGACCTCCTGCCTGGGAGGCAAGAGCCTTTGCCACTGTGCCGACCCCGCAGTTACCAGTTGTGCCACCATTCAGCATATGGGTTTGCACGGACCGGGCCCAGGGCCAGGAATCAAACCCCAGACTTTGCGACTATGAGGCAAGTGCTCAACAGCTGAGCTCTCCCAGCATCCCTAGGCCTGGCTTTTAGAAACCAAGACTTCTTTCTTTCTTGACCACAGTTGTCTTGTTTTGCCGTCTTCTGACAGACACGTAGCAGTTTGGGGCTTTTGCCACCACCACCTCCTTCATCTTCAGTTTCAACCCAGGGATGAAGATATGGATTCACTAGGTAATAAATCCTAAACAGCAGGTTATTCCCAAACACCATTTTCCATAATAAAAATTACTGTTTGTTTAGGTAACATCCAGCCTTGGGACCCCACTGAGGACCGATTTCTAGAACAGATGAAAAGAAGCAGCCGGTCTTTTGGCAAGTGGGCCACGGGGTCCAGTCGTTGGGTGGAGCTGCGAGCCACTACAGGTGGGTTACCAGAGGGAGGCGTGTCTGGCTTCTCACTTGCTTCCTCGCTCGGCCACTTACCTTCTTCTGTTCGGGTGTCACAGATGCTGCCCTTGCCCAGCCTAGGTGCGGTAAGGGGTGGTGCTTAATGGCAGTAGCCAAAGAGTAGGGAGGCCGGGGGCGGAGGCACCTGCTCCAGGTCTGATTCTGTGCAAGGAAGGAATCGATGTAAACCTGCCCAGGGAACTGCACTCGCCTGCACTGTGATTTTCTCTCACAAAACCCACATGACCCGTTTAACTTTTAGAAATCAGACACACTCTGTAGAATCACTGTAGAAAAACTGGGAAGACGGTTCATCGAGACAGCGCCTTTCCTAGTCTCTTTTTATTCCATTTAAATAGAGGAGTTTGTGGTCAATCTCCACCGCCCACTCATCATTTGTGGTTTTCTGCTAACTTCAGATTTGAGGTTGAGCATCTGAGAGTTAGTGTGCCCTGGCTTCATGAATAGGAACGACTTCAGTGACTTCTCCAGTCCTAGTTTAGGCCAGAAACAAAATGTAGAATAAAATCTGAAAAAATTAAAATAACAAGGCAAGACAAATTTTAACAAGCAGCATTTTTATTTCTCCACCTGAATGTCTTCACAGTTCAGTTCTTGCCTTCTTTCCTCCTTTCCTCCTTCCCTTTCTTCCTATTTCCTTCTCTCTCTCTCTCTCTCTCTCTCTCTCTCTCTCTCTCTCTCTGTCTCTGTCTCTGTCTCTGTCTCTCTCATCTCCTGGGCAATGATTTTGCCAACTTCTTGAGAAATAACTTGTGTCAGGAGCACTAAGTATAATAGCTGATAATAGTGAAAGAGGGACTGAGAATTGGGCCAGAATTTTATACAGCAGTAAAGCAATTCCATGGAGAGTTAGATACTATTAGGACAACAGAATCCTGGAGTGATAATGGGAATTATGTTCAGGTAAACTTGAACTCTCAGAGAGCATTTTGCCAAGAAAAAGTGATGCTGCTGACTGCCTTTGTGTGGAGAGAAAGGAAAAGGACAGTGATTTACTCCAGAAGCATCACTCATTCCCTAGCTGGCCACTGGTGGAGTTTTGGGGGACGGGATGCTTCAGAACTGAAGTTTTGGGGACTCCACATTCCATGTCTATGAGGAGGGCAAGAAGTTGAGGAGTATCATGATAAATAAGATCCCAAGGCATCTGTCTCCTCCCCTGGAAAGGTGTGTGACCCGTTGGAGCAGGTTTTGTTACTAATCACACTTAGGAAGGTTTGGTTAACTGTAGTATGGGACAGACACAGACACTTCAGATGTGTCCATCCAAATGCAGTGTCAGAGCAGGGATCTCTAAAGCACTATCCACACCAAAATAGTGAAACCTGTGTCACCTCTGGAATAAACATGTGTATTTTCGTCAATTAGTATTGATTGTGGGGCTCTAACACGCAGCTCATTGGTGAATAAAAGTGGAGCTGCCTTCATCTTAAGGAATCGTAGCCCCACAAAATGTCTGCTGGTTCTTGGTTCAAGTCAAGGTGTGGGACTGTGGCCCGTGAATGGGAAGATGGGGAGAAAAAACAACGTAAATTCTAAGCTTTAAGCATAAAGAAGATGCTCTTCCTAGAGGGAAATACCATGTTTGTAGTTGGAACAGAACCAACCACACTCCTAAATGTTGCTTCTTGATTAATGGCTTCTAACCTTTAAAACAACAACAGCAGCAGAATAATTAACGGAGGCAGAATAACACAAAATTCATAATCACACAGACCACTTTCTGCAAAACTTCCTTCTGGGCTCCTGGATTTGTGTAATCTATAGCTGCTTTCCCAGGGCCCAAAAGATAATTAAGAGGTGATAATGATGTGTATCCTCTCTTATCAAAGTCATTAACATGCTATTATTGTTGGGAGGAGGCTAGCTATTGCCTGGTGTTGGAGATGCGGCTCTAGGGGAACTGTCTTTATTAGTCTACCAAGGATTTCTGCTATGATGATAAAATCACTGCGTAGGGATGAATTAGCAGGTTACATTCTCTGTGACTCTTGAGTGTTTTATTTCTCCCAAACTGTGCGGTTTTCTGAGGACCCCAAGGATCAGGCTGACTCTTGATTTGATCTCCAACTTTCCTTCCTTCCAAGCTGTTCAAGGAGGATCAGGCATGGAACTATCTCCTATCTCCCAAATCACTCATCCATTATACTTGGTAGATGGGTTCATACCCCACCTATCCATGCAGTCTTCTCTGAATTTATACTCAGATGAAGACACTACGAATTCTGTGAACATCAGCGGTTCCCGGCCTTGCTTCGCAAGTGCTACCGTGTATGAATATTCACTCAGATTATGGTAAAAGTTTTGTAATTAACCTCTTAACATCTTAGCAAAAAACAGGCGTCTCTACTCATAGAACTTTTCCCACTTGAAGGATTTCTACAGATGGGAGAGGAGAGGGAGCAAATGCATTCAGCTTGGTTCTAAAATCTCCTAGACTTTGTTAAATTAAAAAAAGATAGTCTGTATGATTTTCCAACATTTGTGTTTAAATTGTGTGTGATCCTCGATGGTGGGAATGTATCCCGCTTGTTGAACGGAAGCCCCCTTAGAATCAAAGTTATCTCAGTTTTATGTTTTTTTAAAATACCTGCAAATTTATCTAAATAGGTATACATTTTGAGAATCAGATATTACTAAAGGGCTTTGAAAAATAAAGAAAAAAAAAACCCCACAGTATTCTCCTGCTTCACCTTCTTCACAGTCAGTCCCTGCAAGCAGTTCCTTTTGATTAATGTGAGCAGTTGTTCTTGTATTTCCCTCCATATTTCTAAGCGATCTAAGATATCCTACTACATCGTTAGTGAGTGACTATTACAGGTGAGGAAGATTCACATCTGCTTCCTCTTGTTCCCCGTTTTTAGTTAAATCAATACCCAGGGTATTAACTATGTAAACAGTCTTCTCTACTGAACTAATGCTACACTATAATTACTTTTCCTTTCTTGTGCAGCTTTTGTTTTTCTTGAAGTTAATAATTGCCTTCTTTTCTCATCAGCCTGATTTTGTATAACTATTCCTATGTCTGCCTCAACTTCCAACACTCTCCCCCAAACTTCTCACATAATAACAGAACAGGTAACCCATCAGAATCTAAAGACTTCCTTGCGGGGGACATTTTCTTCCTTCTCCAGCCTGCAAGGCTTTGTCTCGGCCATCGTCTCGGTGGTTCTCGTCACCTCCTTCTTGTGTTGGAGTCTCTCCACTCTGGTCCCCATGGTTTCCTCTTTCTAGCTTTATCCCTCATTTGGGTGGCACACCCTTCCTGAGAAAGGGTGCATGCGAGGTAAATTTACTGAGAAATTTCCTGCCTGAAAATATCTTTATTCTACCCTTGCATTTGTTTGGGTAGTTTTGGCTGAGACTTGAGTTTTGGGTTAAAAATAGTTCTCATTCTGAATTTTAAGGTATTGGCACCGTTATCTTCTGGCTTTTAGTGTGTCTGTTGACAAGCCCCATGTCATTCTGATTGCCCAGGATTTTTCAGGAGGATTGCATGTCTTCTACAGTTCTGAACTTTCAAAATGTTAAGCCTTGGTTGAGTCTTGTCTTACATATTTCTTTGAGTGTTTAGGGGTCTTTTTAATCTAAAGATTTGTATCCTTGAAATTTTCTTCTGCTGCTTCTTCAGTAGTTTGCCCTCCCGCCCTATTTTTCTTATAGAACTTTTATTGATCAACTATTGAGCTTTCTAGATTAATCTCATATTTTCTTCCTCCTAATACACACTTTGTCTTTTGGTTTTATTTTCTAGAAGAATTCTATTTATTTAAACAAACAAATATATAGATATATAGATATATATTTATATCAAATATAAATATATATATTTATTTGTTTATAGCAAATATAAATATATATATATTTATATCAAATATAAATATATATTTATTTATTTATAGCAAGTATAAATATATATATATTTATATCAAATATGTATATATATCAAGGAATCTTTTTAATTTCATGAGATTCTTTTGTGTTCTAGGGTTGTTTCATTTTTTTAAAAGATTTATTTTATTGTTTTTGACAGAGATAGAGACATAGAGAGACAGAGAGAAGGGGGAGGGCCCAGAGCAGTCTCCATAGTTGTACTGCATCAGTTTTCCACATGGTTTTGTTCCACACAGGTGGGTGGGGGCCACATTGGGCGGGAACTGGACGGGGGGCCTCCCTCATGAGAGGCACACCCCCTCAAACCAGGGGCTAAACCAGGGGGCAAGAACCAAACTGGGGCCTCCTGCATGGGAAGCACACCCCAGTTCAGCATATGGGTCCACACAGGCGGGGGCAGGATTTGCTCCTCAGTCCCCAGGGCTGCAAAGCGAGCACTTAACCTGCTGAGCCATCTCAGCTTCCCCTGTTCCATGTTTTATAGACTCCATACTTGTTGCTATTTCAAAAATTTAATACGTTTTTTAACCTTTCTGTGGATATTCATCATACTTTGCTGGACATATTCTTTTTTTTTAAAGCCATTCCTATTATATATTTTTATTATTATTATTATTTTAATTCTTTTTGACAGAGAGAGAGAGAGAGAGAGAGAGAGATACAGAGACAGAGAGAGAACCCAACTGGGAGAACTCCCCAGTTCAGCACATGGGTCCTCACGGGCCGGGGCGGGGATTCGATCCTCGGTCCCCGGGGCTGCAAAGTGAGCGCTCAACCCCCCAAGCCATCCCAGCTTCCCCCATATTCTTTTTTAAAAAAAAATATCTATTTATTTATCTATTTATTTATTTATTTTTGACAGAGAGAGAGAGAGAGAGAGAGAGAGAGAGAGAGAGAGAGAGAGAGAGAGAGAGAACTGAACTGGGGGAGCTCCCAGTTCAGCACATGGCTCCGCATGGGCCGGGGCCGGGATTGGATACCCGGTCCCCGGGGCTGCAAAGTGAGCGCTCAATCCACTGAGCCATCCTGGCTTCCCCTGCTGGACATATTCTTACCTTATATGCTCATATTCCATGTCCTGTCTGTCTTCCCTCTGATTCCTTTGTTTTCTATTTCTTGTTCGTGTCTGCAGTTCATGTTGGAGGCTCGTCCTCAAATCTTGTGGTCCTTAGCCATGAGGGAATCACACACCAGTGCAATATTCTGCGTGCATGTGTGAGACTCACTGAGGGGTTCACTTTAGAATTATGAGGTGGTGAGTAACATTTTTACTCGAGCACCCCTGAATTCTGCAGCTCTTCTCCTTAAATTCCTTTAATGTCTCCACAGAAGGATCTTTCAAATATCTCCCTTGGGATTATAAGCCTGTCTGTGGCCTTCTGGGTAGTAGGTGGAATGAGGAGGCTAGAAGAGTTCGATCATCAGCCTTTGCTATTATAATAGGACTTGTTTCTTTGTCTTCTTTGCCTTGAGTCCCTGGTCCTGAGCCTGACTCGATTTTTGAGATAAGTCAACTATCTCTGAGGGTGGGAGGTGATGATGACAGATAGACCTAAGTAACTGTGTTTTACATTTACTTCCAACCCACCCTTGACCTCATGCCAGTATTTGCTGCTGGCCCCATACTTCTAATTTCCTGGTTCTTCCCAAAGTTCTAAAGGATGACTAACTTGTTTCTTTTTGGGTTGCCTCGTGAGCACATAGATTCCAGCCTTTTCTGTTCTGCTTAAATTGTTATTACTTTTCAGTAGCTTGTATAAGGCAGAATTTGTTAACATCCTTGTCAACTCTTATCTTTTTTGCTGTTCTGTTCATTCTTACACTTTTGTTAGGTTTACACTTTTGTATTCTTTTATTCACTCTTGAGTTTCCAGGAAGGAGTGGAGATATACGAGGGCTGTCTGGAAAATATCCAGTCATGTCATATGAAAAATGGAGGAATTTATAGCTGGATTTTTTCTGGACAGCCCTCGCATATTTCACATTTTAGTGGATATAAATTTTTTAATTTGTTTGATGATTACTTGTAAGATACAGAATATTTTAAAGAGACGTTAGGCCTTAATATATTAATAAATTAAATCACAGTGGGAATTTATAAACCATATTAACATAACAGTTGTTTCAGCATTGATACCTGCCACGAATGAGTCTTTCCTTATAAATTACACCAGGCTAAGACTAGGGTTGGGTTTGTCTTATTCAGTTTTGTGTTGACCATTTCCCTAGGACTTAAAATAGACTTTTGCAAATAAACTTAAAAACAACCACAATAATGAATTATTAGAGCTGTAGTTTTATTCTTTTCTTCAATAAACATTTAAATATTCACCTATTAAGTGTAATTGCTGTATGAGTTGAAGATATCATGGTGAATGAAACAGTCTTCAGCCTAGAGAACTTCACAGTCTAGTGAGAAAGAGTAACAAGAAAACGGATAAATATTAGGATTATAATTTGTCTTAGTTTAGAAATATTCACCCAATACAATGGGAATACCATCCCCCCCCACCCTTGTAGGTAATAAAAATGCCTAGCTCATTTTATTCCTGATGTTCTTCATGTATAAATCCAAGGCTCTGGGTAGATGGAGCTTCAAAATGAGTTCATATAGCTATATGCTCTAGATAGATGATGGGTAGGTAGGTAGATAGGCAGATGATGATGATGATGAGAGAGAGAGAGAGAGATGATAGATAGGTGATAGATAATAGATAGATAGATAGATAGATAGATAGATAGATAGATAGATAGATGATAGATGATAGATGTTGTATCTTAGCAGCCCTTGTACTTAGAGAAGCATCGCCAGACATGGACAGAAGCTCTAAATACAATTTCTACTCAGGAAACTCCCATAGCTTTGCCCTTCAGAGTTGATCCTGTGGTATGTGGGAATTCAAAAGTGCTCCTCAGTACTGAGAAGAGCCCTGGGTAAGCCTTGACAAATGGTGTTATGATTACATCATCATATATTGTTATTATGTGTGAACATATCTGAGGGCAGGTTGAGGTCTTGTTCATTTCAGGGACATCCCCTTAGTACAGTGCCAGGAGCATGGTCTTTGAAGTTAGAGGAACTGGGTTGAATTCCACACTTTAGCTGTGTGATTTGGTCCCGTTACTTGTTCTTGCTACACCTTAAGTTCCTATGATGTCAGCCTGAGGTAATAATATATAACTCACATATTTGTTGTATTAAGTGAACAAAACCAGATAAAGCACTAAAGGTAGTTCTTGATGAGAAGTAGGTGCAGAATAAATGGTAGGTATTATTTTTCCTCCTTCACTACCAGTCAGTGAACTTCTCAAATGCAGAGAACCATATTCTGTACTCACCTGTAACCCTATCCTTAGTGCAATGCTGGCTATGAGGTTGGCACTTAATGCTTAGTTACTGAACAAATGAATAAATAAAACTGTTTGGATTTCACGGGTTGAGGTATTTTCCTGACATATGAACCATTATTTGCTGCTTTCTTCCTGTAGCCTGTGCTTCCTTAACTATCTGCTGATACTATGAAGCCACCATTCTTTTTTGAGCTCCTGAATTACTTGTTCTGTGGTGTTGCAAATATTGCTAAGGAACACAAACACAATTTTTAATGCCCAAATAACACATCAGATCGAACTCTGCTTATGTACATTGGGGTATGGAATATAAAGAAGAACCCCTGAGGTAAATAAGGTGTCCGAAGCAACAAATTGCCTTTGTTTTTAGTTTAAAAGACTATTTGGCAATCATATACTTCAGCAGTCCCACAGATAAGAGCGTCTTTGGCTATGGGGCTCTGCAATGACAGCAAAAGTTGAGAGGAGATGGTGAGACGAAGAGTCCATGTGTTTTTTCATGTGTTTGTAGCTTTCATTCACAGAGCTGGAGTGTGGCATTTTCCAGTAATATCTTCCATTCACTAATCCATGCATGAATACAGGAGCAATGTTTGGCTGAAGAATCCGTCATTGTTTTCTAGCTTGGGCAACAACATTATATCAAGTACATTATATTTGTAAAAATACAACAACAAAGAAAAAAAAAAGACATTCTAGCCTCAATGTCATCCTTCTGGTAGCAATCTGGGCTTTTGCCCCCTGTGGGGTCAATGTTCTCTTGGAAACCACATCTCAAAACATCACAGAACTCTCTAGCTATGTACTTGGCATCATACAGTTGAGCACTGAGATCTAGCATTACTCAGTTGGTCAGCTTTGCCCTCCCAGTTGTGTTGGAAATCCTTTATGGGCTGAGACCTAGCCTTGCTCCGTTATTCCCACTGTGGTTGGCACAGGCCTTTCTCCAAAGGGACCTACTAGACAGTGGCCTTAGTGTTTCCTGAGTTCTCTCAACACCTGAGTCTTTTTTTTTAAAGATTTATTTTTATTGTTTTTGACAGAGAGAGAGAGAGATACAGAGACAGAGACAGAAAGAAGGGGGAGGGCCCAGAACAGTCTCCATAGTTGCACATCATTGGTTTTTCCACATAGTTTCATTCCACAGGTGGGCGGGGCTGCACAGGCCAGGAACTGGGCTGGGGTCTCACCCCGGTGAGAACTGAACTGGGGGCACTCCCCAGCTCAGCATATGGGTCTGCACGGGCCGGGGCCGGGATTCGATCCTCAGTCCCCGGGGCTGCAAAGTGAGCACTTAACCCACTGAGCCATCCCAGCTTTCCCAACACCTGAGTCTTTGAAACGCCTTCTTAGAATAAACTCTTTCATGAGGACTTATTTGATTCTCCAGGATTATTGCTGATCATGTCTTTCTCTTTTATGTTTTCCCCAGGTGGAATCTCATCTCCTCCCAGGGCTCTAATGACTTCTATGCTAATGACAGCCAATCTGCATATTCATTTCCACCTCTTAGGAAATTCATAATCAATACACCTAAAATAAAATTTACCATCTTTTTGCACTAAATAGTTTTTGTGTCTTTTGGAATTTGTTTTAGTCTACCTTGTATTTATTTAGTTATTTCAGTATGTTTCTCTTGATTTTAAACTCCTTCTTTCCAACTCTACCTATCAATCTAAGTATATGTCTATATGAATATCTCTAAAAAAAGCCCAGCCATTGTCAATGTAATGAGAATGGGTACATGGCTGGATACTTTCTGGACAGCATTTGTGTATCTATCCCTATGACATCTATCCCTTGGCCTATGTAGATGCCTAGTAAATGTCTGATACCTTATCTTGAATCACTGTTCCTGCCTTTATCTTTAAATAAGGTTAGGTCAGAGGGCAGTACTTGGAGGTGAAGATCCTTTCAATCCCATAAGAAGAAACAGGATTAATGTGTTCTTCAAAGATTATAGGGCTTCATAAAAAATTTTAAAAAGTTAAAAATAAAATTGTAAGGACATAAATGTACAACATTTAGAATTGGTTTTGTAAACAACATTATTAAGGCATTATACCACATAAGCTTAGACATTGGAGTGTCTAAACAGCTCAAATCTGGACTTTTAAGTCATCTAGTGTTGAGATGAGAAAAACTTTGTTTACTCTTGTAGGGAACATGAGTTAAACCATCTTTTTCAGAACAGTTGTGGAGAATACAGGTTTTCATTATTTCTGAGAGATTTCAGGCCTGGTCCTTGAAACACAAGAATAAATAAAGAGGTTGTCCTTTAAGTTCAAGAGTTATACAGACTCACGTTATCATAAGCTCATGACGACAAGACCGCAGAACACATCTCCAATGGATACTGTCAGTCCCCACTTTGGCTTGATGTAGGAAAGCCCATTGAACTTGGCAGGCTGAAAAGAGGTTAGACTGCTAAGTGGTTCACTAGAGCCAAAACTTCCCAGTGAACCTTTCTTCTTGTCTGCAGCCATCTATTGTGCTGCTTCTGGTTCACCAGTGTTTATCTACCCAAACATCCCAACCGTGCAAAGACTTACAAGTGAGGGATTCAGAATCTGCCATTTCAACTCTGAGGTGTCTCGCTGGAGCCTCCAATCTGGTCTCTGTTTAGACTGGACCTTAAATTGCTAACTGTGCTGCTTTTACTTCACTGGACACTTGTAAAATGGGGCTGTGAAATTTACAGTGCAATTCATGTCACAGCAAGAATATTTTAAAACAGTGGTTTACAGTGTTTAAGCAAACTGATGAGTCAGCAGGGATTTCTGCTGATGGGCGTTGGGAGGTTGAGTTAAGAATAGCTGGCTGCATGTTTGTGTTTTGTGTTTTGAAATGCTTTGGTTTCTTGGGCCACATTATCATAGACTTCACTGCATTTTCAAGCTGTGCACAGAATAAATGACTTCTCTAAGAATCACTTGTAAGGTTTACCTGGACCCCACTCTCCTTGTTTTGCACTCAATAATCTATTGCTTACATTTAAAAGCCTTTTGGACACCATTTTTCGTCTAGCTGAATAGGGAGAAACAGTTTTTAATGAAGAATTATATTTCTTCTTCCAAAAATCTTACCACTGGGAGTCAATTTACAAATGTATACATTTAGCTAGTTACTTTGGCTCACTCTATTTTTGATGGTGGATTTTGGTTGAATTCTCAGGCCTGTATATGGACATGCACATGCCTCAGTGTCTTTTATTAAACTGCCATTTAAACAGAGTGTCCAGTTATGTCCCATTATAGTTCATTTAGTTGTAGAAATTAGAAACAACAAAATTCTACATGTCACATTAAAATAGGAGTCTATTGAGATTCTGGTCCTCTGGCAATGTGACTAAAACCAGTCCTACCTCACAGTAATGCCAGATGGCTAAGTGAAAAACTGATGGACTTCATAAGTCTTTTGACTTCAGTAAGCACAGAGTGTAGTTCTCTGCTTCTTTGAGACTCACGCTGTCTGCAACCAGACATAATTTAAAGATTAAAGAGATGTTTAGAAATGTGAAGTTGGTCACTTTTTAATCAGGGAGACTGATTTTTCCAATCTCAATGTGAAGGTGGAATTTAAAGTAATTTATAGGGTAGAAACCAGTGGCTTATCACAACTTGGCTAAAAGAATAAAGGCTAGGGGAAAAGAGGGACTTTATTTTTTTTCTTCTCTAAGTGCCTTAGGAAGGAGTATAGAAGGGAGTGAGCCACGATGTGGTGGTTTTGGATGAGCTAGTTCCCAGCCTCTGTATCTCTGCTGGAAGAATGAAGATTAGTTTGGTTCCCTCCCACCCGCCTTCCTTTTCTCCCTCTGGCTGGAGGTCTGGACATATTCTCTTCACGACTCAGCAACATTTCTCTTTTATCCTACAGATACCAGTCAGGTTCCAATCAGGTTAAAACCAGAGCCTCCTGAACAGGGCTGGTGACTGCGGAATAGTGATGCTTCCCTTAGCCATGGGGGGTGCATTCCAGAGACACTAGTATCAGAAACTTCATAACCAGAGCCTTACTATAGGAGGGCTAAAGGAAGGGTCCATGGGGCTACATCAGGGCTCCTCTGGAACTAAAAGAAAAAGTCTTCCAATATTAATGTAGGTTCCAGTAGATATGTACAAGAAAATATAAAATAGGTCCCTAGAAACCTTGGTGCTAAGGGGAAGAATTGATTGATTGATTGATTGATTGATTGATTGTCAGAAATTAGAGAAAAGGCTGCAGAGAAAGGGTTTTCAGCAAAGGCTATATTTCTAAGGATATATCTGATTTGGGTTCAGAAAAGACTAAAAAAATTCTTCTGTTCCCAGGTTGGCTAAGTGGACAAGTTGTCACTAAGTCAAGGGGCAGCAGATAACAAAGACTCACAGTGCTGGAGCCTTGTGAATGGACACCTATCGTAACACCTTTCCTTTTTCCCAAATGAGTTTTCAAGACTAAATCAGACTTACCTTTAGACAAAGCAATACACTTAGTGGAATTTCTGGATTCAGCTTGCTCTCATCCAAGACAGCTCTGCGACTTTCAAAGCCTGAATGGCTTTGTCAAAATAGAGAGTAAAAGGAGAAACTTTTTTATTCCACAAACATCCTATGAGGCAATAGTTTCTTGGGGTTGAATTGCCATTAAAATACATACGAGGTCTGACAATGAAGTTTGAAAACTTGCCATGCACTCTTTAGCTCTAAAGTGCCATGCACTTACGTTGGCAGCCCTGTCCAAACAACTTGGTAAGATTTCATAACCTTGGTACATCAGGGTCTCACAGCTATATTTGTGTTGTGTGCCAATGTCTTGCTGAGTGGCATTCATTATTGTTGTGTGTTTTTATGTGCCATTGTGAGAATGTTGGAGCTTGAGTTTGCCAAGACCTTTTGGAGAGGCAAGACGATGTTTTGAGCTGTGTTATCATTGGTGGTGAAACCTGGGTGTACCAATGAAACCCTGAAACAAAATGTTAAAGTGCACAATGGAAGTCAGCCAATTCTCCATGCCCGAAAATGTCCCCTCAATCCAAATAAAGAGTTAAAACGATTTTGCTAACCTTTTTGGTTATGAGGATTGTTCACTATAAATCTGTACCAACTGGACATTCAACCAACTTGACTATGTGGAAGTGCTGGAAAGGCTGCGTGAAAAAGGTAGATGAAAACGACCTGAACTTCTCACCAACAGTTCACGGCTCTTGCATCACGACAAAGCACCAGCTCACATGGCACTGTCTGTGAAAGAGCTTTTAGCCAGTCAACAAATAACTGTATTAGAACACCCTCCCACTCACCTGATCTGGCCCCCAGTGACTTTTTTCTTTACGCAAACATCAAGGAAATCTTGAAAGTAAGACATTGTTATGACATTCAGGACATCAAGGATAATATGACGATGGCTCTGAAGGCCATTCCAGAAATAAAATTCCAAAATTGCTTTGAAAGGTAGACTAGGGGCTGGCATTGGTGCATAGCTTCCCAAGGGGAGTACTTCAAAGATGACAATAGTGACATTCAGCATTGAGGTAGGTATGTACCACTTTTTCTAGGATGAGTTTGTGAACTTAATTGTCAGGCCTCAGTAAAGGGGAATAAGTGATAGCAGGCCTTTCTCTACCGTACTCTTGGGGAAGAAAGAAGTGAGCTGGAGAAGGTGAGTAGGTGAGAGCTAAAGAGTGTATACTTTGCTGGAGGGGTGGTAGGAGGGAATTACTCCCATCAGAAGGGAGAGAAATATGGAAGAGTCCAGGGAGAAGGTGGCCTCACATGGCATCTGTCTGCTGTTCATTTGGTTGGACCCATCAGAAGCTGGGAACTAAGGCATTTCTGCCACTCATCAACATACATTCATTGAATGATTTATTTGTAGGAAATTTTCTCCCATAGAACTTACATCGTTCAATCCTTCCTGGCAGGGACCCAAACCAAGGTCCTCTGCCCAGGGCCATTTGTGTTAATAGAACAAGCCTGAGTTTGGCGAAGCAAAGCAGAAACTTTATTCTTTGACCAAGGAATGGAGAAGGGTGAGCTCATAGTCTAAGGCATCTTCTCCCTGACTGGGAAGGAGCCTTCTCTATTTAGAGGAGTGATTAAATTTTCTTAGGCATGTGTACTTATTCTTTAGTTGCATCGGCCCTTTTATGCACCATCCTTTTTGCACACAATGTCCCGCCCCCCCACCCCCCATCTCCATCTTGGTCTTTGCACTCTGCCCTCTTCATTTTCCATTTCACTTCCTGTAAGTAAGCATAGCTCATGACATAATTTAAGTATTGAGAAACTCTAGGGTCTTTTGAATGATAGCCCGGTGGCAATTTCACTATAACAGGGGCCCAGAGTCTTGTAAATGAATTGGCTAAGATGCATAGCCTTCTCCTTCTGGCAAATGAGATGGTGTTGAATAGATCAAATGTAGAGACTGAAAACCAATTCTCCAGATAGCAATCTGTGGGGCTCAGCATAACAATGAATTTCTGAAGATGAACAACATTCAAGGGCTACTTTTTGCCTTCATGCCTTATATCCCTTTATGCTTGTCCCTGTGCAAGGTATAACTGGAAGGTACTACATTACAGTTCTACCATTTCTACAACCCTGGCAACTTGCCTATAACCCTAAATTAGTTTCTCACCTGCAGCACAATTGACATTTGGGGCTAGGTAATTCTTTTTTAGAAGAAACTCTCCTATACATTAGAGAATATTTAGCAGCATCTCTGGTTTCTACCCACTCGATGCCAGTAGCACCCCTCTTAATAATGTCTTCAGAGATTGCCAATAACCCCTGGGAACATGGGGCAAAACTGCCCACAATTGAGAATCACTGTCCTAAAGAAACCTATAATTTATATTGAATTAGTAAGTCAATTACCAATCAGGTTGAATCTGCACTTATTTATTAAGCTTTCCCATAAATAAATACTAAGACCACATTGGGCATGTGTCTGTGGGTTTGAGTCATACTAGAATCATTCCCTCATAATTGCTACCTACTCTCTTTGAACCAATGTTGCAATGCCGTCCTTAATGAGACTCTCAGCACACAAAGTTTTATATTACCACCTTTATTTAAGCTCTCTTTCCTTGTCCTCTTTTTGTTGTGCCCCCCTCCCACCCTCTTGACCACCAGCTGACTTAAATATGACACCTCTTTGAAGAATATTTTCTAGAAGGCCATGCTTATCGTAAAGAAATGATTCACTGGTGGTAGACAAGCTTCAGGGCTCAGGTAGTTTGGGACAGAGTTCTGCAAAGGAAACTTCAATCATATCAGGCAAAGGCTACCGAATACCTCTATTTGTAGGCTTGGCTCTGTTGAAGCAAATCATGTTGTTACTTTCCACGAACAACTGGCAATAATAGTCAGAATTTTGGTAGCTTTGCTGGGAAACAGTTCTGGTTCTGAAGGGAAGGATCCTGTCTCAAAGGAAATGAAAGCTTTTTGCCCCAGGAAAGGGCTGAATGTAATCAATGGTTCTTACAGAGCTCTTTACCCAAGTAATTTTGGTCAGGTTAAGTGTGTCAGCAAATTCAACCAAGTGTTACCATCAGAGATTATGAAATGCAGAGTCTAACTTTAATAAGGTTACCAGTAAATGTTGGGATTCTGGGCTAATAGTGCGGAATTTGGGTGCATGAGAGCCAAAGAAACATTAGTGAGACCAACAAACCAACAATAGCCTGAAAGGTAAGCATAAAGATCTATTCACTTGGACACTCTGAAAACAGGCTGTAAAACTTCTATCTACATTAGCCTTGTGTTGCAAATCCATATTGGATTAGCAGGTACATGTAGAGGGTCTGCTGTCCTAAGGGGAGTGAGTAGAAGTTCCTGCAAGTCGCTATAGGAGGGGGTGGGCATGTGAGGCCATCAATACCCAGGTCTTTCTGAAGATGGAACCCTGCAAAACACAGCCAGTCCCCCCAGCAGCAAAAGTTAGTCTATTCCTTACCATTATGCTGGTTGAAAAGGGGAAAAAAGAAGAATTTTTATTTTATTTTATTTTATTGTTTGAGAAGAGAGAGAAAGAGAGAGAGAGAGAGAGAGAGA
>PVKE010012623.1:0-37975 GCA_004027555.1 Craseonycteris thonglongyai
GTAAATAGATAGGTAAGAAAAGCAATTTAATTTAAAACAAAGAAAAGGTACTTACATTTTAAACAGAAGAAAAATTGAAACTCAACGTGGTCACCGAGGATAAATAATATTGATTGATAATAATACTGTTACTGCAAAAGAAAAGAAGCTACCGTATGACACTACCAAATATTCACGCTAACTGATTGTGTTCTTCCATGAGTCAAGTCGTAACTGTTGCGTTCACGCGTTGCGTCCAGTGACAAGTGTAACACATATGTCAAAATGTATTGTCTGGGTGGGCGGAGATCACAGTGTCAGGCTGTCAGAATTCTAGGAATTTATGACCTTGGCAAATTCCCAGAATGCATTAAACGATTGCTAGAAAGTTTTGTCTTCTACAATCGCTTCAAAGTCCATGGTACACGGAATTCCACCACAGACATTGCGAGTGATCGACGATCGACCAAAATTGGCCTTGCGATCAACAGGTCGACCGCGATCGACTTGTTGGCCACCCCTGGTATAGAAGATTCGAGCAACATTATCAACTCCCTTTAACTAATTGACATATATGGAACACTCCTCTCAACAACAGTAGGGTATATATTCTCTTGAAGTGCATTTAGGAAATTTATGAAGTTAGACCATATTTTAGTCATATATTAAATAAACTTAAAAGTAGTAATGTTATACAAAGTATATGAGTATTCCTTGACCACAATTCATTAAATTAAAAATTAAAACTGCGATCTCTCACCATATACCAAAATCAACTCCAAATAAGAAAGGAAACAATAAATTACATAGAAGAAAACATTGGCACTAAACTTATAGACCTGGGATTCAGGGAATACTTTATGAATCTGACCTCAATGGCAAGGGAAGTAAAAGCACAAATAAATGAATGGGATCTTATCAAGCTAAAGAGCTTCTGCACTGCAAAGGAAACCATCAACAAAGCAAAGAGGCAACCAACCAACTGGGAGAAAATATTTGCAAACAATGTCTCTGATAAGGGGTTAATATCAAACATTTACAAAGAACTAGTACAACTTAACAATAAAAAAATGAGCAATCCAATTAAAAAATGGGCAGATGATCTTAACAGACACTTCTCTCATGAAGACATACATATGGCCAACAAATATATGAAAAAATGCTCAACTTCAGTAGCAATTAGGGAGATGCTAATAAAAACCAAAATGAGATCCCATCTTATACCTGTTAGAATGGCTATAATCAACAAGACAAGGGATAACAAGTGCTGGAGTGGCTGTGGACAAAAAGGAACCCTCATACACTACTGGTGGGAATGTATACTGGTACAACCATTATGAAAGGCTGTATGGAGATTCCTCAAAAAATTACGAATGGAATTGCCATATAACCCAAGAATCCCTCTACTGGATATCTAGCCAAAAAACCTGTAAACCTTAATCTTTAAAGATGTTTGTAACTGCATGTTCATCGCAGCACTGTTCACAGTGGCCAGAACATGAAAACAAACAAAATGCCCTTCGATAGATGACTGGATAAAGAAGTTGTGGTACATTTACACAATGGAATACTACTCAGCTATAAGAAAGATGAAATACAGTCATTTGTGATAACATGGATGGACCTAGAGACCATCTTATTAAGTGAAATAAGTCAGACTGAAAGAATCAGGAAACATATGACCTCACTTATAGGTGGAATATAAAACTGAAAGTATCAAAGACACAGAGACCTATGGACACACTCAATAGCTGGATGATTGACTGAGGGAAGGGGAGGAGGAGGGAGGGAGAATGTGAGGGGAGGTCGGAGTGGGCACCAGCATTATGGACACATTTAATAGTTTGGTGGTTACCTGGAAAAGGGGAAAGAGGGGGGAGGGAGAGTTGGGGGGGTAGGTGTGAGTGGACACAGGATATATAGTGATGAAAGGGGACCTGATTCTGGGTGGTGGGCACATAATGCGATGCATGGGTGATGTGATATGGATTTGTACATCCGGAAACTATCTAATTGTTACCAATCAATGTCACCCCATTAAATTTATCAATAAAAAAAATTAATTAAAAACTTTCTGGAAAGTTCTCTAATATTTGAAAACTGAATAGCACATTTCTAAATAATCCATGGTTAAAAAAAGAAATCTAAATTAAAATTTTAATGTATTTTTTAACTGAGCAATTTTTTACTCACTACATATCAAAATTTATTGGAAGCCACTAAAGTTGTCCTAGAAGGATTGTAAAACTATAGGTTTATTATAAAAAAGAAGGTTTCAAATGGATGTCATCAGCTTTTACCTGGAGAAATTCAAGAAAGAATAACAAATTAAGCCAAAATCAAGTAAAAGAAATAAAATGATATGGATCAGAGAAAAAAATCAATGAAATATAAAACAAATAAAATAACAAGATAATTAAATAAAAAACTGCCTCTTTGAGGACATAAATAAAAGTGATAACCCATATTTCAGACTTATTAGGAAAGAAGAAAAAAAGACACAGTTACTAATATTAGAAATAAGAGACGTGACATCGTTACAGATTTTTCACATATTGACAATAAAATAAAAAAATATTTTGAACAATCTTATGCCAGTAAGTCAATGACATACGAAATAGAGAAACTCCTTGAAATTTGCCACCTACTGAAGCTCACTCAGATGAAAAGAACATAAACAAATCTATATCAAAGGGACATAATTTGTTTTTAAAACTTTCCCACAAATAAAACTCCAGGCTTACTTTACCGTAGATCTTCCCAACATTTATGGAAAAAATAATACCAATTCTACAGACATTATTCAGAAACTGGAGTGAGAAGTATATCTCTTAACTCTTTCTATTAGACTAACTTTATCCTGATACCAAAATTTTACCGAAAACAATTACAGATTACTATCACTTATAAATGCAGATGCAAAAATTTTAAACAGAATTTTATCAAGTTGAAGCCAACAATATATAAAATGGATCATGACCAAATGGATTAATCCCATGAGTGTAAGGTTAATTTAACATTTAAAAATCAATCAATGTAATTTATCATTTTAACAAACAACAACAATAAATAAATAAATATATGATCATCTCAATAAACACAGAGAAAGTATTTGACAAAATCCAAAATCTACTTCTAATAAAAACTCTCAGAAAAGTGGAAATAGACAGAAAAAATAGGAATAGAGCAGAATTTTTCTGACTTGATAAAGAGCATCTAGGAAAAAAACAACTGGTTAATATATGTAGATAATGCTAAAAGACAGAACTCTTTTCCCTCATGATCCAAATGAAAGAATGTGTCTGCCTTTATCACATCTGCTCAACATTGTATTAGAAGTTTTCACCAGAGTAATTAGGCAATCAATCAATCAATATAATTATCCAGGTTGGAAAGACAGAATTAAAATTGTCTTTGTTCACAGAGGATATGATGGTCCATGTAGATTTGATATAATTTACAAAACCTAATAAAAGACTTAAAGAATATAGTTCAACAGAAGGAAGATCTCTCAATAAAATAACATTTAGAAGAAAAACACAAACATTTAAAGATGTCATTGAGATAATGGCATGAGGAGAGCTCTTGCAACCTCTTCTGGAAAGAACAACAAACTGAATAACTAAAATCAAGCCAGAGAATCTCTAAGCAATACACAGCCTCAGCTGAAAGACCCACTCATCTCAAGAAAATACTTAAAGGCCAGAGAAAGAAAAGCAAACAAGAGAGAAGGGAATAAAGCAGTATGGGGACACACTATGCAGTTTGACCCAGAGATTGATCCAGAGATCAGCAGAGGAGAGATTGAAATGGGACCTGGGAGCACAGGCTGAGGTACAGAATGACTCTGGGTGGGTTGGAGGCCAAGAACTGACAAAGGGGAGTGTGGTTGGCCGAAGCTTGGGGCAGATGGCAGAAGTAGATGCAGATGACTGCAGGGTAATACTGGGGATAGAAGAGCAAGGAGGGCAGCCATAGCATGTTGCCAGCAGCCATAGTGTGGCATGGGAGGCTAGAGTATGGTGGTGGTGGTAGCTGGAGAATGGGGCCCACAGCTGGAGCATGGGCTAGATGGTCAGAGCATAGGGTCAGTGGCCAAAACAAGAAGCAGGTGGCTAGAGAGCATGTCGGTGACCAGAGTACTGGTGGCAGAAACATGTGGGTGGCTGAAGGGTGGCATGGCCCTGGATGAGGTAGGGACCCAGGTGGAACATTGTGGAGCTTTGGACACATAAGCTGGCTGTTTATTTTTATTTTCTACTAAGGTTCACATTCCCAAATTCCACCCAGTGCCTAGATACAGTCAGCTACAGCCAGGAAGCCACCAATACCCTGTAATGCCAACAGACCTGCACCTTTTGCAACAAACCCCACCCCACCCACCCCACCCTTCCTACTGATGCTGGTGGAGGGATCCACAAAATCTGTTAAGCACAAGCATGGCAGCTTCTGACAACTGTGGGATCTCAGAGGCACAGAATACTATTGCCCAACATATCCTCCCAAAGAGGAGGCACACAGAGATCAAGGCAACTGAGTAAAAGAAGAGAAGTTCACCTTCTAGGAACTTTCCCACTGTGAGAAAACCAAATAAACTAAAGAAAATATTGTGGGAAGCTGGGATGGCTCAGTGGGTTAAGCGCTCACTTTGCAGCGCCAGGGACTGAGGATCGAATCCTGGTCCCGGCCCGTGCGGAACCATATGTTGAACTGGGATCTCCCCCAGTTCAGTTCTCTCTCTGTATCTCTCTCTCTCTCTCTTTCTCTCTCTGTCAAACATAAATAAATAAAAATATATTTAAAAAAAAAAGAAAATATTGTAAGACCACTTGTGCAGTAGTTCAGCATAGGGGTTTTCATGGGCCAGGATTGGAACTTGATCCCAGAACCTTGTGGTTACAAGGCAAACATTCAACTTGCTGAGCTATCCTGGCATCCTCTAACATCACATCTTAAAGAACTAAAAACAAGAAGAGTAAAAAACTCCCAAGTTAGAAGAAGGAAGAAATAATAAAAATTAGAGCAGAAGTAAATAAAATAGAGAAAAAAAAAGCAGTAGAAAAATATTAATGCAACACAGAGCTGGTTTGTCAAAAAAATGAATAAAATTGACAAAACTCTGGTGAGGCTCACCAAGCAAAAACGAAAAAGACACAGATAATCCAAATTAGAAACGAAAGAGGGAAAATTACAACTGATACCACAGAAATACAAATGATTATACGAGAATGATATGAAGGGCTCTGGACCAGTTTCTAGCAATATATTGTCTACCCAGACTGAATCAGGAAGAACTGGATAATCTGAACAAACCAATCAACCATAAGGAATTGAAATAATCATTCAAAACCTCTCCAAATGCAAGTTTCCAGGACCAGATGGTCTCACTAATGAGTTTTACCAGTGATTCAAAGAACTAACACCTATCCTCCTCAAATTCTTCCAAAAAATTGAAGGTCATACTTCCCAACTTATTCTATGAGCCAACATTACCCCAATACCAAAGCCTGGTAAAGACATCACACATAAAGAACACTACAGACCAATAACATCGTGAACACTGATGCAAAGATTCTAAACTAAATACTAGCAAATAGAATACAACAATTAAGAATGATTATATATCACAATCAAGTGGAATTCATCCCAGGGATACAAGGATGTCTCAACATACACAAATCAATCAATGTAATACACCTCATAAACAAAATAAAAGACAAAAAACATATGATTATGTCCATTGATGCAGAAAAAGCATTCAACAAGGTGCAACTCCAATTTATGACCAAAACACTTAATGAAATGGGTAGAGAAGAAAAGTTCCTCAATATAATATAGGCTGTATATGACAAACCCTCAGCAAATATTATACTGCATGGGTAAAATCTAAAACCTTTCCTTCTAAAGTCAGCAATAAAACACGGATGTCCCCTGTCACCATTGCTATTCAACATATTACTAGTAGTGCTATTCAGAGCAACCAGGAAAAAGAAAGAAATAAAAGGCATCCAAATTGGAAGTGAAGAAGTTAAACTGTCACTTTTTGCAGAGGACATCCTCCTTATATAGAAAGTTCTAAAAACTCCACCAGAAAACTATTAGAAATAATGAATAAATACAGTAAAATTTCAGGATACAAAATCTATGTACAAAAATTTATTGCATTTTTATATATGAGCAACAAAACTTAAAGAAAAGACATGAGAAAAACAATGCCACTGTGATCAGAACAAAAAGAATAAAATATCTAAAATGAAACTTAACAAAGAATATAAAGGACTTGAACATGAAAAACTATAAGACACCATTAAAAGAAATTGAAGATTATGTAAAGAAATGGAAAGATATTTTGTGTTCATGGATTGGAAGACTCAACATATTAACAATGAAAATGGCCATATTACCTAAAGCATTATACAGATTTAATGTGATTCCAATCAAATTCTATAGACATTCTTTTGAAAAATAGATTTTAAGAATCCGAAGATTTGTATGGAACCACAGAAGACCTCAATCTTCAAAGCAATCTACAAAAAAGAAAAAAAAAGAAAGAATAAGGGTGGAGGCATCACACTCCTCAATTTCAGTCTATACTATAAAGTGTAAAAAGTCAAAACAGCTTGGTATTGGCAGAAAAACAGACACACAGATCAATGGAACAGAATAAAAACCTCAGAAATAAACCCACAAATATATGAACAGGTAGTTTTTGACAAAGGAGAAAAAAATACAGTGGGGAAAATGAAGCTCTTCAGCAAATAGTGCTGGAAGAATTGGAAAACCACATGCAAAAGAATGAATCTGGACTGTGAACTATCACCATATATCAAAATTAACTCAAAATGGATCAAAGACTGCCACATAATACCCAAAACAATAAACCGCATAGAAGAAATCATTGGCACTAAACCTATAGACCTTGGGTTCAGAGAGGACTTTATGAACTTGACTTCAAGGGCAAGGGAAGTAAAAGCAAAAATAAATGAATGGGACAATATCAAACTAAAAAAGCTTCTGCCCAGCAAAGGGAATGGTCAGTAAAGTAAAAAGAAAACCATCCAAGTGGGCGAAAATATTTGCAAACAATGCCTCTGATAAGGGTTAATATCTAAAATATATAAAGAACTTGTACAACTCAAAAACAACAAAAAACAAATGAACCAAATGAAAAATGGGTAGAACATCTGAACAGACCCTTCTTCCATGAAGACATACACACACTCAACAGATATATGAGAAAATGCTTAACCTCATTAACGATTAGAGAAACTCAAATTAAAATCTCAATGAGATACCACCTCACACTTGTTACAATGGCTATAATCAACAAGACAAAGAATAACTAGTGCTAGAGAGGCTGTGGAGAAAAAGGAACCTTCATACACTGCTGGTAAAAATATAAATTGGTATAACCACTATGGAAGACTGGTTCATTAAAAAATTAAGAACAGAATTACCATACAGCCTAACAATCTCTCTTCTTGGTATTTACCTGAAAAACTGCAAAGCTTTAGATGGCAAAAATATATGTACCCTAATGTTTGTTACAGCACTGTCCATGGTGGCAAAGTTGTGGAAACAACCAAAGTGTCCTTTGACAGAGGCCTGGATGAAGAAGTTGTGGTACATTTACACATCGGAATATTACTTAGCAATAAGAAAAGATGACATACTGCTGTTTACAACAACATGAACGAACTTTGAGATCATCATGTTCAGCGAAATAAGTCAGGCTGAAATAATCAAGAACCATATGACTTCACTTATATTAATATGTTGAATATAAAACTGAAAGTAACAAAGAAATAAAAACCCATGGTCACAGTCAACAGTTTAGTGGTTACCTGAAGGAAAGAGGGGAGGGGTTGGGAAAGGTGGAAGGGAGCATCAAATACATGATAATGGAAAGAAAACTGAATCTGGGTGAGAGCACACAATGCAATACACAGACAATATAACGTAGAATTGTAAGCCTGAATCCTATGTAGTTTTTACTAACCGATGTAACCCCATTAAATTTAACAATTAATGAAGAAAAAAAAAAGAAATAAGAAAAGCACACTTGTCAGTAATTTTTAAAACAACTAAGATTGTGAATTTAAAAATAAGGTAGAACTAAAACACTAGACAATACCAAAAGCTGGCAAATGGGTAAAAGAAATATAATGAGACAAGGATTCTAAAGTTCTTATGTTGTCTGGTAAGAGTTAAAAAACTTAATTTTATACCTTGTAAAGTCTAATATGCATGTTAAAATCTAATGGTAAATAATAAATATTATATAAATATTATGTGTAATCATAAACTATTAAAGAACAAGAGTGTAGAGTTAATTAATCTAGATAAATATAATGGTAATTAGGACAGAAAAGGTGAGGTTCCGGTCAAGATGGCAGAGTAGGTAAATACTGTTCTCACATTTCCATGACCACGTCAAAATTGCAGCTAAGTTATAGAAGAATCAATCTGGAGAGCCATCTGAAGATTAGCTAAACAGATGTTCTATAACTCAGGATGTAAAAACAACAACAACAACAACAACATCCAAACAAAATGAAACAAAACAAAACAAACACACCTTGAGACTGATAGCTGGGGCAGAGACCTAAAACAGGTTGGGCTCACACCCCTGTGTGACAGTTGGGAATTGGGAATCTGTATCTCAGATGCAGAGGTCCATCCTGAGTAGTGAGGCATTCCAGCCGCACACTGGGCTCACAAAACTGGAGTACCAGTTCTGGGAAGAGGAGCCCCCACAACATCTGGCTGTGAAAACCAGCCAAGATTCTATTCATCTGAGTGAGAAGAAAGGCAGCTGGAAATCCAGGCATCCTCTTAGAGGACCGGTGCATAGATTTACTCCCTTGTAGGCACTAACCTTGGGCTCCAGCAGGTGGACAAAGGCTCAAGGGGTCTCGAGGACATACAGGGAGAGATTGAGTTGCATGACTTAAGGGTGAGAGACATAGGGCTAACTGTCACTGTTCTTACATTAAGGTTTTTCTTTTGCACAGCTAGCCAGCAGGCACCATTTTTTTTCTGTGTTGAACACTCCACACACATAGCTAAATTTGAATCTCCTTTAGCTTGGGGAACACCATTTATCACACCCTGAGTACTCCTGGAGGCCCTGTCCCAGTCATCTTGTATACTGCCAGAGGTCCTTTTTGGTGATGGGTGACTGGCCTTGACCTATGCTCCATCAGTGACTGTTTCTGTGCAAAGCAGTTGGCCCCACCCTGAGCACCATCAGAAACTCTTTTGGTGGCAGGAAACCAGCCTCAACCTGCATGGCACCTAAAGTTTTTTTCAGTGGCTGAGAATTATGGGAAGCTGGAAGACAGACACAGGCCTCAGGAAGCCCTGTGCCTTTCACAGAGTGGCCCCAGGCCTAGTACTATTGGCAGCTGGCCTCGGTTTGCAGTGCAGCCTTTTCTGCAACCACCAATCAGAGGTCACTTTGTAGCTCTTACCAGGTGGCCCTGGGCCAGTCACAGACAATGGCTGACCTTGGCATACACTGGAAACCCTCCCAAAATGCCCCAGACCAACATATCCAGGGACTGACTTCAGACAATAACAGAGCAGCACCACCCAATTAGCTCCACAAATGGCACATTCAAATGGTGGTTTTGACAGGCACCATAGCTCTACTGGACAAATCCTGCTTCATGGAGACAGCCCCTGCATAGCAGCTCATACACTGTGGGTGTGGCTAATATTCACAGCCAGTCAGTTTGAGGGTCAGCCTCACCCACTGATGTGTCAATAAGAATCAAGGCTCAACTACAACAGGAGGCCACACACAACACAAACAGATACTCCTGGAGCACCTGGCTCCAGTGTTCAGGAAGTATGTGTCATAGGAGCCCACAAGACATCTATTAAATAAGGCCACCATTCTAAGACTGGAAGATGTAACAGATCTATGTAATATGTAGAAAGAAACAGAGAAGCAGTCAAAGTGAGGAGACAAAGACATGTATCCCAAATAAAAGAACAGGACAAAACTCCATAAAAATAACTAAATGAAATAAATGGCAAACAATCTATCAGATACAGAGTTCAAAACACTGGTTTTAAGGGTGCTCAGTGAACTTACAGAAAAAGTAGATAAACTCAGTGAAAACTGCAAGAAAGAGATAGAAATTATGAAAAAGGACATAGAAACCATAAAAAAGAACCAGTCAGAAATAAAGAGTATAATAACCGAAATGAAGAATACATTAGAAAAAATCAACAACAGATTAAGTGAAGCAGAGGATTGAATTAGGGATTTTGAAGGTGAAGTAGCAAAAAACACCCAATCAGAACAGCAAAACAAACAAACAAACAAACAAAACTACCCCTAAAATGAGTATAATTTAAGGGACCTGTGGGACAACATTAAGGGTACCAACATGCATACCACAATGGTATGAGGAGAAGAGAGAGAACAAGGGATTGAGAACCTATTTAAAGAAATAATAACTGAAAACTTTCCTAATATGGAGAAGGAAATAAATATACAAGCCCCAGAAATGCATAGCGTCTCAAATAAGATGAACCCAAAGAGGCCCACACCAAGATATAGCATATTTAAATTGCCAAAGTTTAAAGACAAGGCAGAATCTTAAAAGTAACAAGAGAAAGGAAGTTAGCTACCTACAAGGGAGTTACCATAGACTGTTACCTGATTTCTCAACAGGAACTTTGCAAGTCAGAAGGGGTTGGCACAAAATATTCAAAGTAGTGAAAAGCAAGGACCTACAACCAATACTATTCTATCTAGCAAGGCCAATTTATAGTGCAAGTAGACATAAAACGCTTCCCAGACAAGAGAAAAATAAATTCACCATCATTAACCATTATTGTAAGTAATGTTATAGGGACTTCTTTAAGAAGAAGAGGAAAAAAGAAAACCCATAAATATGAATAATAAAATGGCAATAACTACGTACTTATCAATAATTACTTTAAATGGAAATGTATTAAATGCTCTAATTAAAAAGCATAGGGTAGCCCAATGGGTAAGAAAACAGGGCTCACACATGTGCGGTCTACTAGAGATTTATTTTAGATTTAAAGACACATACAAAATGAAAGCAAAGAGATAAAAAACAATAGTTCATGCAAATGGAAGCAAAAAGGAAAACTGCAGTATCAATACTTACATCAGACAAAATCGACTTTAACAGCAAGGCTATATAAGAGGAAAAAAAGCATTTCATAATGATAAATCACACAAGAGGATACAACGCTTCTAAACTTTTATGCACCCAACATAGGAGCACATAAATATATAAAGCAAATATTGATAGACATAACAAAGAGTTTGGCAGTAATATAGCTGTAGTAGGGAACTTTAACATCCTATTGACATTAATGGATAGACATTAATGGATAGATCTTCCAGACAAAAAAATCAACAGGACAACACCAGCTTTAAATGACCCTCTAGACCAGATGGATTTAATTGATATTTTTAGAACAGTTTACCACAAAGCAGCAGAATATACATTCTTTTCAAGTCCATATGGAACACTTTCCAGGATGCACCACATGCTAGACCACAAAATAAGTCTCAGTAAATTTAAGAAGACTGAAATCATATCAAGTATCTTCTTTGAGACCAATGTTAAGAAACTAGCTATCAATTGCAAAAACAAAACAAAACCAACAAAAACTGGAGAACACACAAATATATGGAAGCTAAATAACATGCTACTAAATAAAGAATAAGTTACAATGAGATTAAGAAAGAAATCAAAAGATATGTTGAGACAAATTAAAATGAAAACATATTGACCAAAAATCTATGGAACACCTCGAAAGTCATCCTAAGATGGAAACCTATACCTAAATAAATAAAAAAAATGTCAAATAAATAATCTAATCTTACACTTAGTGGAACTAGAAAAATGACAACAAACATAATCCAAAGTGAGTAGAGGAGGGAAAAATTAAAGGTCAGAGCTGAAATAAATTAAACAGAGACTAAAAACAAATCAAAACAAACACACAAATGAAAAACCCAAAAAATAAAAATAAAAAAACAGTGCAAAAGATCAATGAAACCGAGTTGGTTCTTCAAAAAGATAAAATTGATAAAACTTTAACCAGATTCATCAAAAAAAGAAGAAAAGAAAGAAAGAAAGAAAGAAAGAAAGAAAGAAGAAAGAAAGAAAGAAAAGAGAGGACCCAAATAAATAAAATCAGAAATAAAAGTGATAACCGATACAGAAATACAAGGGAAATATAATATTATAATATTATAATATTATAAGAAATTATAATTTCTTATAATATTATAAGAAAATACCAAAAATAGTTATATGTCAATAAATTGGAAAATTTGGAAGAAATTAATAAATTTCTAGAAACACACAATCTTCTAAGACTGAATCAAGACAATTGAATATGAATAGATCAATTACTCTTAACAAAATGAAATCTGTAATAAAAGACAAAACAAAAATCCCACCAACAAAGAAAAGTTTTGGACCAGATGTCTTCACAGGTGAATTTTACAAAACATTTAAACAATTAATATCTATTTTTCTCAAACTACTTCAAAAAACTCAAGAGACAAGAAGCCTCCCAGGCTTTCCATTTATTTATTTATTTATTTACTCATTCATTTAATTGTTCTGAGAGAAGGTGAGAGACAAAGAGAAGGGGGAAAGGCCCAGAGCAGTCTCCATAGCTGTACATCATTAATTGTGACATAAGTTTTATTCCACACAGGTGGATGTGGGGCCATGAGGGGTGGGGACCAAATTGGGGTCCTTTCACAAGCGAGGGGAAAACTTTTGCTGCCCTCTGACCATTACCAGTTGTGAGGCAGTTCAGCACATATATCTGTAGCAGAGACCGGGGCTTGGACTTGATCCCCAGACCTTGTGGTTGCAAGCAAGTGCTCAACCTGTTGAGCTATCCCAGCATTTCCCTCAAATTTATTTTATGACTCTACCATTATCCAGATTTCAAAACCAGACAAAGCATCACAAAAAAGGAAACTATTGGCTAATATCCCTGATGAACATAGATGCAAAAATCTTCAAAAAATTTAACAAACCAAGTTTAGCAATACATTAAAATGATCAGACACCATGATTAAGTGGGACTTATTTCTGGAGTGCAAGATTGGTACAATATCTGAAATTCAATTAATGTGATATACCACATAAACAAAATGAAGGATAAAAATTGTATGGTCATATCAATAGGTACACGAAAAGCATTTGGAAAAATCCAGCATCCACTTATAATAAAAACTCTCAGCAAAGTGAGGATAGAGGGGATATACCTCAACAAAATAAAGCCCAGATGAGGTGTGATAAAATAACAGTGATATTGAATGTTTTTGCTGAGAACCATCCAATGCAAAGGCAAGAATCTTCAATACAGGAAGCAGCATGTCAAACCTTAGTAAAAGTGTGTGACAAGTTTCAATTTGTTTAGTGCAGTAGTTTGGTTGCAAGCTATGGTTGAGAGAAGTTGTGTTTTAAAATGTGTGTAAATCATGGTCGTGAAAAATGCACAAATTTCTGCCAAATAAAAACTTTGCAATGTATCCTCATTCAACTTATTCATCGGATCTGGCACTATATGCCTTCTGGCTCTTCTTCAAAGTCAAAATGATCATGAAAGGTAAATTTTTGAATTGATTTAGGACACTGAGGCATCCACACCAGTGCAAATGAACACACTCAAAAGTGGACTTTCAGAACTGCTTCAGAAAGTGGCAAGAATGATGGGATAAGTGTGTTCAAAGCGAGGTGGGGTATTTTGCAGGGATTAATGGCAATATATCTTTTACTGTAATGGTTTTTTAAACTTAGATATCTACCGTATTTAAAAAAAATCACATCTCATATATGACAAACCCACAGCTAACATTATGCAATATATGGCAATTAAGTTCATGAACTTGCCACTGTGTGCTTACATTGGTAGCACTGTAATAACAAGTTGGTAAGGTTTTATAACCTTGTTATATCAGTGTCTCAGAGCTGTTTTTGTGTCAGTGTGTGGCAGTGTCTTGCTGAGTGGTGTTTGTTATTGTTGTTGCATGTTTCTGTGTGTTCTCATGAGAATGTCAGAGCTTAAATTACAGCAATAAACAAATATTAAATTTCTTGTTGGAGATGTCATCAAGATGGCAGCATGAGAGAAGCACTTGAATCCTCTCCTGGAAGAACAACAAATTAAACAACTAAAATCCAATAAGAGAATCCCTAAACAACACCTAGCCTTGGCTGAGGGGCTCATTCATTGCAAAGAAAATACCTAAATACCGGAGAAAGGGAGGTGAGTGAGAAAGAAAGAGAGCACTGTGGAGACACGCTGTGGAGTGCGACCTGGAGACCTACCCAGTGACTGACCCAGAGGCTGACCTGAGTCCAGCAGAGAAAAGATTGACTGAGATGGGAGCATGGGGGTGTGGGTCCTGGTGCAGAACAACTCTGGGTGGGTGGGAGGCCTAGAATGGACAAAGGCAGAGGCACAGGCAAACAGAATGTGGAGTGGATGGAAAAAGCAGGCGCAGCTGGCTGTGTTGAGAAGCCGCAATGGGGGTGTGGGAAGGGGAGGGGGCAGCTGTGTTATGGTGATGGTAGCCATAGTGCGGTTCAGGAGGCCAGAGCAAGTCACCAGCAGCAGCCAGAGATCAGCCCCAGTGACTGGAGTGAGGATCTGGCTGCCGGCAAGTGTGTCAGGCTACTGGAACTGGGAGCCAACAGAATGTAAGGCTGGTAACAAGAGCAGGAAGCAGAGATTTCAGTGGTTAGAATGCTGGCAGCAGGAGCATTCTGGCAGCTGAAGCACAGAGTGGCCCTCGATGAGGTGGGGCCTCAACTAGAGCACTGTGTAGCCTTAGACACAGAGCCTGGCTGCTTCCCCTTGCTCTCTCCCAAAGCTCACCCTGCTGGCTTCACCCAGAGCCTGCCTTCAGTGAGCTGCTGCTGGGAAGTTGCCATTATACTGTGACACAAATAGACCTACACATTTTTCAACAAACCCCACCCCACTTTTTCCATTGAAGCCATAAGATGGAAGCTGCCATTACAGTAATGCAAACAGGCCTGCGCCTTTTCCAACAAACCCTGCCCCACCTTTCCTGCTGAGCCAGGAGAGGAATCTAGGAAAACTGAAGCATAGGTGTGGCAGCTTGAACTCAAAGGCATATCAGGCCATCAGACTGTAATCAGACTTCTCAACAGGAACTCTACAAGCCAGAAGCAAGTGGAATCAAATATTCAAAATATTAAAGGAGAGGAATTACCAACCAAGAGTCATCTACCCAACAAAGTTATCCTTTAGAGATGAAGGAGAAATAAAGACCTTATTAGACATACAGAAACTGAAGGAATTCTCCACAAGGCCAGCATTTCAAGAAATACTGGAGGAGGTAATTGGACCTGAAACAAAAAGTAAAAATAGAGATAAACTGGAAAGCAAAAACATAAAAGGGGAAGAAGTAAAGGTGTAAATTTTCAAAGAGAATGGAGATAAGAAGCATGTTTAAGAAAAGAAACCATTGTATATATGAAAGTATCTTTTAAATAAAGTCCATGGTAACCACTGGAAAAACAACAACTTAGAAACAGGACACAAAACAAAGAGAGAGAGAGAGAAGAGAAGAGAAGAGAAGAGAAGAGAAGAGAAGAGAAGAGAAGAGAAGAGAGAGAGAAGAGAGAGAGAGAAAGAGAGAGAAAACAGTCATAAACAGCATGAAATTAAAATAGCTGATGGGAATAAAAAAACAAAGACGCAAACAAAAAATAAGGAGCTACCAGAAAATGAAAGATAAAATGTCTATAGAAAATCCTCAGGTACTAATCACCACCCGAAATGTAAATGGACTGAACTCACCAATAAAAAGATACAGAGCAGCAAACTGGATTAAAGAACAAAAACCAACCTTATGCTGTCTACGAGAGACGCACCTCAGCCACAAGGACAAACACAGACTCAAAGAAAAAGGGGAGGGGAAATACTTCAAGCAAATGGCACCCAGAAAAAGGCAGATGTAGCCATACTTATATCTGACAAAGCAGACTTCAGAATCAAAAAGATAATAAGAGAAAACAAAGATGGACATTTTATTATGATAAAGGGGACAATACAACAAAAAGAACCATAACACTTATTAATATATTTGCCCCCAACCAAGAAGCACCAAAATTTACAAAGCAATTACTAACAGACCTAAAAGGAGAAACTCACAAAATACAATTATAGTAGGGGACCTGAACACCCCCTTGACAGCCATGGACAGATCATCCAAACAGAAAATAAATAAAGAAATATCAGCTTTACATGATACATTACAGCAACTGGACATCGTTGACATTTACAGGATATTTCATCCTACAACACAGGACCATATATTCTTTTCTGGTGCACATGTAACATTCTCAAAGACAGACCACATGCTGGAACACAAAGCTAGTCTCAGCAAATTGAAGAATATTGAAATCATACCAAGTGTATTCTCTGATCACAAAGCTTTGAAACTGGAGATTAACTACAAAAGAAAGCTGGAATAACCACATATACATGGAGATTAAACAACATGTTATTAAAAAATGACTGGATCAAAGAAGAAATAAAAGAAGGGATTAAAAAATACATAGAAACAAATAACCATGAAAGCACAACATTACTGAGATGCAGCAAAAGCAGTAATAAGAGGGAAATTTATATCACTACAGGCCTATCTGAAGAAACAAGAAAAATCAGAAGTAAACAACTTAATATCACTTCTGCAGGAACTAGAAAAAGAAGAACAAAAAACACCCAAAGTCAGCAGAAGGAAGGAAATCATAAAAATTAAAGCAGAACTAAATAAAATAGAGAACAGAAAAACAATAGAAAATATTAGTGCATAAAGAGCTGATTCTTTGAAAATATCAATAAAAATTGACAAACCCTTAGCTAGGCTCACCAAGCTAAAAAGACAAAAAACACAAATAATCCGAATTAGAAATGAAAGAGGGGAAATTATAACTGATACCACAGAAATACGTTGGATTATAAAAGGATATAATGAAGAGCTATATGTCCCCACATTTTGCAGCCTAGAAGAAATGGAGAAGTGTTTAGGAACATATGATCTACCTAGACTGAATCAAGAACTAGATAGAAGAAGCACGGATGACTCAACAAGTTAAGCGCTTGCTTTGCAGCGCTGGAGATCAAATCTTGGTCTCAGCCTGTATAGACCCATATTTTAAACTGGGGTGTAACCTCAGTTTGGTTCTTGCCAGGGCAAGTTTCTCATGTGGGAGGCCCCTGATTTGGACCTAAGCTTGTGGGGGCATGCCTCCTATGCAGGAAGCCCCCGTCTGATTTCCATCCTGCGTGGCCCCCACCCACCTGTGTGAGACAGAACCATGTTGAAAACTGATGACTTCAACTATGGAGGCTGCTCTGGGCCTTTTCCCCATCTCTCTGTCTCTCTGTCTTTGTCTCTCTCTGTCAAAACAATAAAAAAAAAAAAGAACTGGATAATCTAAACACACCAATCAAGAGTAAGAAAATTGAAACAATCTTCCAAAACCTCCTCAAAAACAAGAGTCCAGGACCAGATGGTTTCACTAACAAGTTTTACCAGGCTTTCAAAGAGGAACTAACACCTATCCTCCTCAAACTTCTTCAAAAAATTGAAGAAGAGGCAATACTTCCCGACTCATTCTTTGAGGCCAACATTACCATAATACCAAAGCTTGGTAAGTACATTAAAAAAAACAGAAGAAGAAAACTATAGACAAATCTCTCTGATGAATACTGGTACAAAAATCCTAAACAAAATACAAGCAAATAGAATTCATCAATGTGATATAACCACATAGAGACAATAAAAAAACAACAACTACATGATTCTATTAATTGATGCAGAAAAAGCACTGGACAAGATACAACATTCATTTATGATCAAAACATTGAATAAATGTGTGTAGAAGGAAAGTAATTCAACATAATAAAGACCACATATGACAACCCCCCAGTGAATGACATAGTGAAAGGGGGAAAAACTGGAACCTTTTCTTCTAAAATCAGGAATAAGACAGGGATGTCCCCTGTTACCACTGCTATTCAACATAGTGCTGTAAGTTCTAACCAGAGCCCCCAGGCAGGACAAAGAAATAAAAGGTGTCCAAATTGGAGGTGAAGAAGTTAAACTGTCACTTTTTGCAGATGACATGGTCCTTTATATAGAAAGCCTTGGGGAAGCTGGGATGGCTCAGTGGGTAGAGGGCTCACTTTGCAACCCCAGGGACCGAGGATCGAACCCCGGCCCGGGCCCATGCAGACCCATATGCTGAACTGGGGAGTGTCCCCAGTTTGGTTATCACCAGGGTGAGACCCCAGCCCAGCTCCTGCCCTGTGCAGCCCCACGCCCACTTGTGGAATGAAGCTATGTGGAAGAACCGATGATGTGCAGCTGTGGAGACTGCTCTGCCCCCCCTTCTCTCTTTCTCTGTATCCCTCTCTCGTTCTCTCTGTCAAAAACAATTAAAAAAAAGAAAACCTTAATGACTCCACCAGAAAAACTATGACAAAAAATAAACGAACATAGTAAAGTTGCAGGATACAAATCAATGTACAAAAATCTACAGCATGTTTATATAAAACAATGAAACTTCAGAAAAAGAAATGAGAAAAATGATACTTTTTGTGATCAAAACAAAAAGAGTAAAATACTTAGGAATAAACTTAACAAAGAACGTGAAGAACTTATGCACCGAAAACTGTAAGATACTATTAAAAGAAATTGAGGAAGATACAAAGAAATAGAAGGACATTCCATGTTCATGGATTGGGAGAATCAATATAGTTAAAATGGCCATATTACCCAAAGCAATATACAGATTTAACGCAATTTCCATCAGAATCCACAGACGTTTTTTTGAGAAATAGATAAAAGCATTATCCAATTCACATAGACCCACAAAAGACCCCAAATCGCCAAAATAATCTTCTGAAAAAAAGATAAGGCTGGAGGCATTATTCTCCCCGACTTCAGTCTATACTGCAAAGTTTCAATGTTCAAAATAGCTTGGTATTGGCTGAAAAATAGACATATAGACCAATGGAACAAAATAGAAAACCCAGAAATACACCCACAAATATATGAACAGATCATTTTTGACAAAGGAAAAAAAATATGCTATAGAGAAAAAAAAAACCTCCTCAGTAAATGGTGCTGGGAAAATTAAAAAACCACATGCAAAAGAATGAATCTGGACTGTGAACTGTCACCATATACCATAATTAACTGAAGGTGGATTAAAGACCTCCACATAAAACCAAAAACAATAAACTGCATAGAAGAAAACCTCAGTTCTAAACTTATAGACGTTGGTTTTAGAGAGCATTTTATGAAATTGACCCCAAAGACAAGGGAAGTAAAAGCACAAATAAATGAATGGGACTATATGAAACTAAATACCTTCTGCACAGCAAAGGAAACCATCAACCTAAAAAGAAAGCCAACTGAATGAGAGAAAATATTTGCAAACAATGCCTCTGATAAGGGGCTAAAATCTAAAATATATAAAGAACTCATACAGCTCAACAGCAAAAAAAATGAACAATGCAATTTAAAAATGGGCAGAAGACCTAAAAAGACACTTCTTCCTGAAGACATACAAGCAGCCAATAGATACATGAAAAAATGCTGAACATCACTACCTATTAGGAAAGTGCAAATTTAAACTATAATGAGATACCACTTCACACCTGTTAGAATGGCTATAATCAAGAAGACAAAGAATAACAAATGCTAGAGAAGCTGTGGAGAAAAAGGAACCCTCATACACTACTGATGGGAACATAAATCTGTAAAACCACTATGAAATGCAGTATGAAGACACCTCAAAAAATTAGGAATGGAATTACCATATGACCCAGCAACCCCTCTTCTGGGTATCTACCCAAAAAACTTGAAAACCTTAATTTTCAAGGATATATGTACCGCAATGTTCATTGCAGCACTGTTCACAGAGGATGAACTATGTCCTTTGATAGGTGACTGGATACAAAAGTTGTGGTACATTTACACAGTGGAATACTGCTCAGCAATAAGAGAAGATGAAATAAAGCCATTTGTGACAACAGGAATGGATCTTGAAACCATCTTATTAAGTGAAATAAGTCAGATTGGAAGTGCCAAGAAACATATGACCTCACTTATAGGTAGAATATAAAACTGAAAATAACAAAGAAACAAAAACTCATGGACACACTCAATTGTGTCCTGATGGTAAGGAGGGAGGTGGGTGGGAGAGCTGGGGGTGAGGTAGGGAAAGGACATCAAATATATAGTGATGGAAAGACAGCTGATTTGGGGTGGTGTGCGCATAGTGCAATGCATAGGTAATGTAATGTAGAATTGTACATCTGGAAACTATGTAATTGTTACCAACCAGTGTCACCCTAATAAATTTAACAATAAAAAAGTAAACAAAACAAAACAAAAACAAACAAATAAAACTGAAAACAAGTAAAAAATAGTAAATAAATTTCTTGTTAAGCTTGCAAGAGTCAAAGTGAAATCAGGGATACATTAGTCCAATTTATGGTGATAATGCCATGAAGAAAGTAGCAGTATACAACTGGATTAAATGTTTTTCTGAGAGGAGAGTAAGAGTCAGTGATGAAGAGAGTTCAGGGTGACCAGTAATGAGCACAACTGACAAAAACATTGCAAAAATTTGTTGATTGTGCATCAAAATCATCAGCTGACTGTGAGAATCATAGCAGGCCAACCAACCATCAATAGACAGAAATATCTTCATTGAAAATTTTGGCATGAGAAAGCTGTGTGTAGAAATGGTTTCAAAGGAGCTCACCGATGAACAAAAGCAAAAGAGTAGAAGTTTGATAAGACCTTTTGGGGAGGCAAGATGATGTTTTGGGCCATGTTATCATTGTTGATGAAACATGGGTGTACCAATACAATCCTGAAACAAAGCACCAAAGTGCACAATGGAAGTCAGTCAATTCTACATGACCAAAACAATTCCATCAGTCCAAATAACACTGCTAACCTTTATTGATATCAGAGGGGTTATTCATTATGAATTATTATTAACTGGAAAGTCAACAAAGGTGACTATTTGGAAGTTTTGAAAAAGCAGTGTGAAAATGCTAAATGAAAATGACCTGAACTTTTTGCCAACAACTTATGGTTCTTACATCAAGACAGTGCACCAGCTCACAGGGCACTGTGAGGAAGTAAACAAAAACTTTATTGGAACACCCTCTCTACTCACTTGATCTGACCCCCAATGACTTTTTTATTTACCTAAAGATATAGACAGTATTGAAAGGAAGACATTTTGATGGCATTCAGGATAGCAAGGGTAATATGATGATGGCTCTGATGGCCATTCCAGAAAGAAAAGTTCCAAAATTGCTTTGAAGGGTGGACTAAGCCCTGGTGTTGGTATGTAGTTTCCGAAGGGGAGTGCTTCAAAGATGGATGTAGTGATATTCAGCAATAAAGTATGTAGCACTTTTTCTAGGAAGAGTTTGTGAATTTAATTGTCTGACCTTGTATTCAACAGCAAAAAGCTATAAGCATTCCAAAGACCAGGAACAAACAAGAATATCCACTTTCTTCACTTTTACTCAAAATTGTATTGGAAGTCCTCACTATAGCAATCAGACATGAAAAAAAAAGGCATCCAAATTGGAAAGAAATATAACTGTCATTATTTGCAGATGACATAATATTACATACAGAGAAACCTAAAAATACCACAAAAAACTATTAGAAATGATAAGTAAAGTCAATAAAGTTGCAGAATACAAAATTAATATTCAGAAAGCAGTTTTGTTTTTATATAGCAATTATGTACCATCAGAAAGAAAATATTAAGAAAGCAATCCCACTTACAATTGCATAAAAAAACCAAACAGGGGAAGCCGGGATGGCTCAGTGGGTTAAGTGCTCACTTTGCAACACCGGGGACTGGGGATCGAATCCCGGCCCCGGCCCATGCGGAACCATGTGCTGAACTGGGAGCTTGCCCAGTTCAGTTCTCTCTCTGTCTCTGTCTCTGTATATCTCTCTCTCTCTCTGTCAAAAATAAAAATAAATAAATAAAAACATAAAAAACAAAAAACAAAAAAAACCAAACAAACCAAAAAACAAAAGGAAAGCAAAAACAACAAAACAAAGAAAACAACAAGAACAACCTAGAAATAAACTTAGCCAAAGAGGTAAATGACCCGTGCTTAGATAGTTATAAGACACTGAAGAACAAAATTGAAGAAGATACAAATAAATGGAAGCATATACCTTACTCATGGTAAGGAGAAGTAACATTAAAATATCCATATTAACCAAAGCAATCTTTAGATTCAGTGAAATCCCTATCACATGCTAATGGCATTTTTTATAGAACTAGAAAAAATAATTCTAAAATTGATATGAAATCACAAAAGACCCAGAATAGCCAAAGCAATTTTGAGAATGAACAAAGTTAGAAGTATCATGCTACCTGATATCTAACTATACTACAAGCCTATAGTAAACAAAATGGCATGCTATTGGCATAAAAACAGACATATAGATTAATGAAACAGAATAGAGAGCCCATAAACAGAGTCAATAAATCAATAACCAAAGTGGCAAGAATACATAATGGTGTAAAGACAGCCTATTCAATAAACAGTGTTGGGAAAACTGGACAAATACATGTTAAAAAAATAAATCTAGATCACCTTCTTATACCATATACAAGTATAAACTCAAAATGATTAAAGACTTAAATATGACACCAAAACATAAAACTTCTAGAAGAAAACAGTCAATAAACTTCTTAACATTGCTTTTAGTAATTGTTTTTTTCTAATCTGTCTCCTAAGGCAAGGGAACCAAAAGAAAAAATAAACAAATGGGACTACACCAAACTAAAAAGCATTTCACAGCAAAGGAAACAATCAATAAGCAGAAAAGATAACCTACTGATTAGGAGAAGATGTTCTCTAATGATAGAGCTAACAGGAAGTTAATATCCAAAATTTCTAAGAAGCAACTTAACAAACACCCATGTACACATGCACACACACAACTCCACCAAAAAACAACCAACCAGCCAAACAAACAAACAAACAAACAAACAAACAAACACAGCAACAGAAAAAAAGAAACCCACCCAAAACCAAAACAAAATAAATCAAAACAGAAACCTCAAAAACTTAAATAGAAATTTCTCCAAAGGAGATATCCAGATGGCCAGTAGACATATGAAAAGATGCTCAATGTCACTAATTATCAGAGAAATACAAGTTAAAACCACAGTGAGGTATTATCTTATACTCATTTTCAAAAAGACAACAAATATAATACGTATTGGCAAGAATGTGGAGCAAAAGAAACCCTTGAACATTGTTGGCTAGAAAGTAAATTGATGTAGCCACTACAGAAAATCATATAGAGGTTCCTCAAAATATATATAAAAAAAAATCTATGAACCATACAACCAAGTAAAACCTATTTGCATGTTTACCTGAAGAAATCCCAAGCTCTTGTTTCAAAAAATATATTCACCCCTATCTTTATTGCACCTTTATTTATAATAGCCAAAATATGGAAGCCATGTGTGTCCATTAATAGACGATTGGATAAAGAAGATGTAATACGTATATACAATGGAATATTACTTGGCCATAATAACACAATAAAATCTTACCATCTGGGAGACATCATCAAGATGGCAGTGTGAGAGGAGCTCTTGAAACTTCTCCTGAAAAGACAGCAATTTAAACAATTAAAATCAACCAGAGAATCCCTAAGCAATGCATAGCCTCAGTGGAGGAACCCACTCATCACAAGAAATACCTAAATCTAGAAAAATGGAGGTGGGTGAGAGAGAAAGAAAGGGAACATTGCTGAAACCTGCCGTGAAGCACGACCCAGAGACCAGTCCAGTGACCAACCCAGATACTCAGAGACTGACCCAGAGGCTGACCCAGAAACCAGTAGAGGAGAGACTGAGGTGGGAGACTGAGGTGAGGGTGTGGGTTGAGGTGCAGAATGACTCTGGATGAGTTGGAGGCCTGGAAAAAACAGAAGCGGAGGCACAGGCAGCCAGAATATGGGGTGAACAAAAAAAACGGGCCCAGATGACTGTGGTGAGGGGCCCTGGTGGGAGTGTGGGGGAAGTGGCTATGGCATGGTGAGGGTGGTCATAGCATGGTGCAGGAGGCCAGATCAAGAAGCCACCAGCAACCAGAGATTGGCGCAGGTGACTGGAGTGAAGATTCCAGATGCCGTGGCTTGGGTTGGGTGGCTGGAGCTGGGTGCCTGTGGAGTGTGAGGCTAGCAACTGGAGCCAAAGGTGGGTGTTCTGGTGACTGGAGCACCAACATCAGGAGTGTGCTGGTGGCTGAAGAGCAGAGTGGCTCTCAGTGACATGGAGCCCCAACCAGAGCACTGCATGGCCTTGAACATGGAGCATGACTACTACCCCTTGCTGTCTCCCAGGGCTCACCCCGTGGGCCTCACCCATAGCCTGCCTTTGGTGAGCTGCTACCGGGAAGCTGCCAATACCCTGTGATGCAGACAGACCTGTGCCTTTCCCAACAAGTCCTGCCCACAACATGTCCACTGAAGCCAGCAAGGGGACTTAGGTGTGGCAATTTCTGACAGCAGTGGGATCTCAGAGGCACAGAATACCATCGCCCACCATACCTTCCCAAAGAGGAGGCATATAGAGACCAGGGCAACTGAGTCAAAGAGAAGCCCATTGCCTAGGAAGTCTCCCACTGTGAGAAAACCAAATGAACAAGAGAAAATATTATAAGACACTAATACCAGCAAGGAAATAAAAGAAAGATAACTTCACATCTACCAGGGGAAAAGTCCTCATCTCCAGGAAATGAGATGCTCCAACGACAATGAATACTCCTTTGAACTAAGAAGCTCAGAAAGAAAGAGAAAAATCTCCAGAAAATAAACTTGAAGATATGGAATTACATGAGCTAAATGACAGAATTCAAGGCTGCAATTATAAAATAACTCAAAGAGATCAAAGAAATCTTATGGCCTACACGAAGGAGCTAAGTGATCTTAGAAAGGAAATAGAATCTATGAAAAAGACACGAATAGAAATTCTGGAGATAAACAACACAATAAAATAAATGAAAGATGAAATAGCTAGCATAGGAAGCAGAGCTGACCAGGTGGAGGAAAGAATTAGTGAAATTGAAGACAGAAATTTGGGAATGTCAGAGAAGGAACAAGAGAGAGACCTAAAACCTAAATAAAATGAAACAAGAACTATCTGATTCCATTAGAAAAAATAATGTAAAAATAATAAGTAATCCAGAGGGAGCAGAGGACGAGATGGGCACAGAGAATTTACTCAGACAAATAGTAAATAAGAACTTCCCAAATCTATGGCAAAAACTGGAACCTCAAATCCAAGAAGGAAACAGGACCTCTAGCTACTAGAATCCTAACAGACCCTCTCCAAGGCACATAATACTGAAGATATGAAAAGTCAAAGACAAAGAAAGAATCCTCAAGGCAGCCAGAACAAAGAATACCATAACCTATAAAGGAAAGTCCATCAGACTATCATCAGATTTCTCAACAGAAACTCTACAAGCCAAAAGGGAATGCAACAAAGTATGTAAAATATTAAAGGAGAAAAAAATAGCAGCCAAGAATCCTGTACCCAGCAGTTATCCTTTAGATATGAAGGAGGAATAAAGACCTTTTCAGACGTACAAAAACTGAAGAAATTCTCCAGCACAAGGCCAGCATTTAAAGAAATACTGAAGGGGGCGATTGGACCTGAAACAAAAAGTAAAAATAAATAGGGACAAATTGGAACAACAAAAACGTAAAAGGGAAGGAAGTAAAGGTTTAAGTTTCTGAAGAGAATGGAGATAAGAAACATCTGTAAGAAAAGGAATCACCGCATATATGAAACTTTCTTTTATATAAAGTTCATGGTAACCACTGAAAAAGAACTTAGAACTGGGACACATAACAATAAAAGAAGAGAATACAGAAAAACAGTCATAAACACCATCAAACTAAAATAATCAATGGGAAAAAAAAGCAAAGAAGCAATAAAAAAACAAAAATAAAAATAAAGCTACCAGAAACAAAAGGTAAAATGGCTATAGAAAATTCTCATATATCAATGATCACCCTAAACATAAATAGACTGAACTCACAAATAAAAAGACACAGAGTAGCAAACTGGATTAAAGAAAAAAAAACAACAACCTACTTTATACTGTCTACAAGAAGCATACCTCAGCCACAAAGACAAAAACAGACTCAAGGTGAAAAGGTGGAAAAAAATTCTCCAGGCAAATAACATCCAGAGAAAAGCAGGTATAGCCATACTTATATCTGACAAAGCAGGTTTCAGAATAAAAAAAGATAATAAGAGACAAAGATGGACATTTCATAATGATAAAGAGGACAATACAATAAGATGATATTACACTTATTAATATATATGCCCCCCAACCAAAAAGCACCAAAAATTTTAAAGCAACTACTAACAGATCTAAAAGGAGAGACTCATAAAACACAATTATAGTAGAGGACTTAAGCACCCCATTGACATCCATGGACAGATCTTCCAAACAGAAAATAAGTAAAGAAATATCAGCTTTAAATGGTATATTAAAGCAACTGGACATAGTTGACATTTACAGGACACTTCATCCTAAAACAAAGAACTATACATTCTTTTTTGGTGCACATGGAACATTTCAAGGATAGACCACATGCTGGAACACAAAGCTAGCCTCAGCAAATTTAAGAAGATCGAAATCATACCAAGTGTATTCTCCAATCAGAAAGCTTTGAAATTGGAGATCAACTACAAAAAGAAAGCAGGAAAAACCACATATACATGGAGATTAAACAACACATTATTAAAAAATGATGGGATCAAGGAAGAAATAAAAGAAGAGATTAAAAAATACATAGAAACAAATGACAATGAAAACACAACATACCAAAATTACTGGGATGCAGCAAAAGCCGTAATAAGAGGGAAATTTATACCACTACAGATCTTTCTCAAGAAACAAAAAAAAAATCACAAGTAAACAATCTAAGATCACCTCTTCAAGACTAGAAAAAGAAGAACAAAAACCACCCAAAGCCAGAAGAAGAAAGGAAATCATAAAAATTAAAGCACAACTAAATGAAATAGAGAATAAAAAAACAATAGAAAAAATTAATGCAACACATAGCTGGTTCTTTGAAAAAATTAATGCAACACACAGCTGGTTCTTTGAAAAAATTAATAAAATTGACAAACACCTGGCTAGACTCACCAAGGGAAAAAGAGAAAACACGCAAATAATCCAAATTGGAAATGAAAAAGGGGAAATTACAACTGATATCACAGAAATACAAAGGATCACACAAGGATACTATGAAGGACTGTATGCCACCAAATTTTGCAACCTAGAAGAAATGGACAAGTTTTTAGAAACATATAATTTACCTAGACTGAATCAAGAAGAGCTGGATAACCTAAGTACATCAATCAACAGTAAGGAAATTGAAACAATCTTCCAAAACCTTCCCAAAAGCAAGAGTCCAGGACCAGATGGTCTCACTAATGAGTTTTACCAGGCATTCAAAGAGGAACTAACACCTATCCTCCTCAAACTTTTCCAAAAAATTAAAGAAGTAACACTTTACAGATCATTCTATGAGGCCAACATCACCCTAATACCAAAGCCTGATAAGGACATCACAAAAAAAGAAAACTATAGACCAATATCTCTGATGAACAGCGATGTAAAAATCCTAAATAAAATACTAGCAAATAGAATATAGCAGTGCACTAAAAAGAGTATATATCACGATCAGGTGGGATTCATCCCAGGGCCACAAGGATGGTTCAACATATGCAAATCGATCAATGTGATACACCACATAAACAAAATTAAAGATAAAAACCATATGGTTATATCCATTGATGCAGAAAAAGCATTCGACAAGATATAACATCCATTTGTGATCAAAACAGTTAATAAAATGGGCATAGAAGGAAAATACCTCAATATAATAAACACCATATATGAGAAACCCTCCGCAAATGTCATATTGAATGGGGAAAAACTAAAACCTTTTTTTCTAAAATAAGGAATGAGACTTTACTGCTATTCAACAGAGTGCTGGAAGTTCTAGCCAGGGACATTAGGCAGGAAAAATAAATAAATAAATAAAAGGCATCCAAATTGGAAATGAAGAAGTTAAACTGTCACTTTTTGCAGAGGACATAATTCTTTACATAGAAAATCCTAAAGACTTCACCAGAAAACTGTTAGAAACAATAAATGAATACAATAAAGTTGCAGGATACAAAATCAGTGTACAAAAAATCCACAGCACTTTTATACACAAACATCAAAACTTCAGAAAAATAAATGAGGAAAATAATACCATTTGCTATCAAAACAAATACAAAATACTTAGGAATAAACTTAACAAAGAATGTGAAGGACTTATACACAGAAAACTATAAGACACTATTAAAAGAAATTCAAGAAGATACAAGGAAATGGAAGGTATTCCATGTTCATGAATTGGAAGAATAAACATAATTAAAATGGCCATATTACACAAAGGAATATACAGATTTAATGCAATTCCCATCAAAATCCCATTGACAGTCTTTCAAAAAATAGATTTAAAAAAATTATCAGATTCATATGGAACCACAAAAGGACCCAAATTGCCAAAGTAATCCTCTGAAAAAACAAACAAACTAACAAACAAGCAAACAAAAAAACGGCCGGAGACATCACACTCCCTGAGTTCAGTCTATACTACAAAGCGTCGATAATCAAAACAGCTCGGTATTGGCAGAAAAACAGACATACAGACCAATGGAACAGAATTGAAAACCCAGAAATAAACTCTTTGACAAAGGAGCAAAAAATGTACAATGGAGAAAAGAAAGCCTCTTCAGTAAATGGTGCTGGAAAAATTAAAAACCACATGCAAAAGAAAGAATTTGCACTGTGAGCTGTCACCATATATCAAAAGTAACTCAAAGTGGATTGAGGACCTCCACATAAGATCCGAAACTATAAAGTGCATAGAAGAAGGTATTGACACTAAACTTATAGACCTTGAGCTCAGAGAGCACTTTATGAACTTGACTCCAAAGGCAACGGAAGTAAAAGCAAAAATAAATGAATGGGACTATATCAAACTAAAATGCTTCCCCACAGCAAAGAACACCATCAACAAGGTAAAAAGGAAACCAACTGCCTGGGAGAAAATCCTTGCAAATAATTCCTCTGATAAGGGACTAATATCTAAAATATATAAAGAACTCATACAGCTCAACAACAAAAAAACTAATAATCCAATTAAAAAATGGGCAGAAGACCTAAACAAGCACTTCTCTCCTGAAGACATACAAACAGCCAACACATATATGAAAAAATGCTCAACATCGCTAGCAATTAGGGAAATGAAATTAAAACTATAATGAGATACCACCTCACACCCACTGGAATGGCTATAATCAACAAGACAAGGAATAACCGGTGCTGGAGAGGCTGTGGAGAAAAAGGAACACTTATACACTGCTGGTGGAAATGTAAATTGGTACAACCACTGTGTAAGGCAGTGTGGAGATTCCTCAAAAAACTAGCAATTGAATTGCCATATGACCCAGCTATTCCTCTCCTGGGTATCTACCCAAAAAACCTGAAAACCTTAATCTGCAAAGATATATGTACTCCAATGTTTTTCACAATACTATTCATGGTTGCCAAGTTGTGGAATCAACCAAAGTGTCCTCTGACAGATGACTGGATAAAGAAGTTGTGGCACATTTATACAATGGAATACTACTTGGCAATTAGAAAAGATGAAATACAGCAATTTGTGACAACCTGGATGGATCTTTAAAATATCTTATTAATCAAGTAATTCAGACCAAAAGAATCAAGAAAAATATGACCTCACTTATAGGTAGAATATAAAACTGAAAGGAACAGAGAAACAAAGACTCATGAACACAGTCAATAGTTTAGTGGTTAGCTGAGGGTAAGCGGGGAGGCGGGTGGGAGAGTTGGGGTTGGGGGACTAGGGAGGGGGAATCAAACATATGGTTATGGAAAGTGAGCTGATTCTGGGTGGTGAGCACATAATATGATGTATAGGCAATATAATGTAGAATTGTACACCTGGAATCAATGTAATTGATATCAGTCATCGTCACCCCAATAAAGTTAACAATTAAAAAAAACTTACCATCTGAAACTACATGGATGTACTTATAGGCTATTATGCTAAGTGAAATAAGTCAGACAGAGAGAGAAACATACTAAGTTATATGATCTCATTTATATGTGAAATATAAATAGCTAAATAAGTGAACAAACAACAGAAACACAGTCAGAGACAGAGAACAAACTGATAGATTTCAGGTAGAATGAGAGTTTTGGAAGGCTTGGTGAAAAATGAGAAAAGATTAAAAAGCATAATTGGTAGTTACAAAATGGGCATGGGAATGTGCAGTATAGAGAATATAATTAATGATATTTTAATAACTATGTATGGTTCCAGGTGAATACTAGACTTTTGGGGATGATCACTTTGTAAATTATATAAATGTCTAACCACTATGCTGTACACCTAAAGCTAATAGAAAATAATGTTAAATATCAACTGGGATTGAAAAATAAGAAAATTAATAAAAGAATTGACAGGCAAAAAATATTAAGGAGAAACAAAAATATCTCAACAAAAATTATAAAAAGCAGAAAAATAAGAAAAGAACAAAACCAAAACACTATAAACTAAGAAAAAAATATGCCTCTAATGCTTCCATGGATTAAAAAAAAGTGATCAAAAATATTACCAGACATTTAAAACTTTGTAATCATGTACATATTACATATAAAATACTTTGATATAAAGGTTAAGCAATATTTAGAAGTAAAGAAGTATTTAGTACTTTGTACTATATTGTCATTTCAAACAGTTAATGTAAAAATTGCACAGTGCCAAATTATAAAAAATATAATGAATTGTGGAAGTTAAGTAGGATAGAAAAAACATATTAAAAAATTTTAACAGTGAGGGGTTTCACACTACGATGGTGGAATAGGTAAATGCTGTGCTCACCTCCTCTCAGGACCACATCAATTACCACTAAACTACAACACACCCATCACTAGAGTCGCCTGAAGTCTAGCTGAACCAAAGCCCTACAACTATGGACATACAGAAGAAGCCACCTCTTTATTGGAAGAAGTGGTGGAATCATGGAACAGGCTGGTCTCTCATATGCAGGTGACTATTAAAATCTAGGAGGAATATCTCTGCTGTGGTGGTCCCCCCTTAGGAGTGAGATGTCCCAGCCCTACGCCAGGCTCCACAGCCCAGAATTCCAGTGCTGGGAAAGAAGTCCCCACAACTTCTGGCTGTGAAAACCAGAGGAAATTGTGGCTGAGTGAGCTGGGAGGGTGGCTGCAGTCTTAAATGTTCCTCTTAAAGGGCCTGCACACAGACTTATTTGAAGACAGACTCACACACTCTGAGCTACAGAGCTGGGGAAGCAGCTTTAAAGGTGCCAGGGAGGAAGTGAATTATCTGGGTTTAGGGCAAGGGCTGTAAGGGCAGCTTTCTCCTAGAAGAAGGAGCTGGCAGAAGCCATTGTTTCTTTGTTAAGTTCTCCCTTTCCCTGTGTGCAGACACAAGTAGCTGCTATATCTGAGTCTCTCTCAACCTGGGTATCACTTTTTATATGCCCTTCTCTCTGATGCCCTGAGATCCCACCCCGACCAATTTTGAGGTGCACCCAAAGTGCTTCAGTGGCTTTTACACATAACCTGTCTTACTGCAAACTTTAATAAAATTTTGCAAAGGTTCACAAAAATCAAACAAGCAGCATCTGACTTTGGCATGTCTTGTACATCTGGCTGTGCATCCCTAAGCCTGGAGCTAGTGACAGCCAGCCTCAGTTTGCAGCTTGCCTTCTTGAGGTACCTCCAAGCCCAGTGTAGGCAGTGGTTATCTGGAGATTGCTTTGTGGCCCATTCTAGCTGGTCCCAGGCAAGGCTCCTGGAGAATTTGGCCTGCAGCAGGTTTCCTCCCAGGAGGCCCCAGGGCTAGCAGGCCTGGTGGGCAGCTTTGGACCCAGCTGAAGCAACATCTAACTGCCTCAAAAGATGACACACCCAAAGGGCACACTGGGCAGGCACCAGAGCCCTACTAAAGTAAACCCTGCTCTATAGGGTCAGCCCTTGCACCATAGTTCCTCCACTGTAGTAATGGCCAGTTCTCACTATGAATCAGCTAAAGGGTCAACTCTTTCCGTTGATATGCAAATAGTGACCAAGGCTCAACCACAACATTAGGGCACACACAACACACACAAGAGGCACACCTGGAGCAACCACCATTGGTGATCAGGGAAACTGCATCTCTGGGTCTCACGGGACACCTATCACATAAGGTCACTCTATTATTTATTTATTTATTATATATATATATATATATATATATATATATATATATATATATATATATATATATATATAAAATTTATTTATTTATTTATTTATTTATTTATTTATTTATTTTAGAGAGAGAGAGAGAGAGAGAGAGAGAGAGAGAGAGAGATACAGAGAGAGATACAGAGAGAGAACTGAACTGGGGGAGCTCCCAGTTCAGCATATGGTTCCGCACCGGCCGGGGCCGGGATTCGATCCTCGGTCCCCGATGCTGCAAAGTGAGCGCTTAACCCACTGAGCCATTCCGGCTTCCCCAAGGTCACTCTATTAAGACGGGGAGGTATAGCAGCTCTACTTAATACATAAGTACAAACACAGGGAGGGAGCCAAAATGGGAAGACAAAGAAATATGCTCCAAATAAAAAACAGAACAGAACTCCAGAAAAAGAACTAAACAAACTGAAGGCAAGCAGTCTACTAGATACAGAATTCCAAACAATAGTTATAAGGATGTTCAATCTTCCCAGGAAGAATGTCAACAAGGACATATAAAGCATAAAAGTGGAGATAAAAACATAAAAAAATAAAAAATATAATACAATAGTTGAAATAAAGAATATATTAGAAGGAATCAACAGTAGATTATATGAAGCAGAGGATTGAATCAGTGATTTAGAAGACAAAGGAGCACAAAACACCCAATCAGAACAACAAAAAGAAAAAAGAATCCAAGAAAAAAAGTATAATTTAAGGGGCCTTTGGGACAGCATCAAGTGTACCAACATTTGAATCATAGGGATACCAGAAGGATAAGGCAGACAGCAAGAAATTGAAAACCTACTTGAATTGAAAAAGTAATGATGGAAAACATTTCTAACCTAGCAATTAAAGTAGATATACAAGCCCAGAAAGTGCAGAAAGTCCTAAACAAGAGGAACCAAACAGGCTCACACCAAGACACATTATAGTTAAAATGCCAAAGTTTAAAGAAAAAGAGAGAATCTCAAAAGCAACAAGAGAAAAGCAGTTATTTACCTACAAGAGAGATCCCATAAGACTGTCAGATGATTTCTTAACAGAAACCTTGTAGGTCAGAAATGATTGGCAGGAAATATTCAAAGTGATGGAAAGCAAGAACCTACAAACCAAATTTCTCTACTCAGCAAAGCTATTATTTAGAATTAAGGGACAGATAAGGAGATTCCCCAAACAAGAAAAGGCTAAAGGTTCAGCACCACCAAACCAGTATTATAGTGAATCTTAAAAAGACTTTTTTAAGATAAAAAGAAAAAAGAAATAGATAAAAAATATGGATAATAAAATGGCAATAAGTACATATCTATTAACAATTACTTTCAGTGTAAATAGATTAAATGTCTCAATCAAAATAAAGAAGTGGTCTAAATGGAAAAGAAAACAAGACCCTTACATATACTACCTACAAGAGGCTCACTTCAGATTGAAAGACACACACAGACTGACAGTAAAGGGATGAAAAAAGATATTTCATAAAAATGGAAATAAAAAAAAGCAAGGGCAGCAATACTTATACCAGACAAAATATAATTTAATAGAAGGCTACAGCAAGAGACAAAAAAGGACCCAGTATTCTCACTTTTGGGTATTTATTTGCATCAACCCAAAACTATACTTAGAGGGGAAAAATGTATCCTTATGTTTATTATAGCATTGTTTACAATAGCCAAGATGTGAAGGCAGCCTGGGTGTCCATTGATGGATGAATGGATAAAGAGGAGGTGGTACATATACACAATGGAATATTGCTAGGCCATGAAAAGAAATGGATTCTTGCCATCTGTGGCAGCATAGATGAACCTGGAGGGTATTATGCTGAATGGAGTATGTCAGACAGAGAAAGACAAATGTAATGTGATTTCGCTTACATGTAGAATCTAAAGGACAAAACAAACAAACAAACAAACAAAACAGAAATAAACTTATTTTGATGGTGCTTGTTGGAAGGGTGGTTGTGGGTGAGTGAAAAAGGGGAAGGGATTAAGAAGTATAATTGGACACAGGAAAAAAGATGGCGGCATGAGAGGAGAACGCTGATAACTACCTGGGAAGGGCCTTGTGAACAGAGGAGAATCCACAGCGAAACCCTGAGAAGCAACCTCAACTAAGAGAACCACACAACTCAGAACAACACCCAAAGGTTAGAGAAAAAAGAGGAGAGCGGGAGAGGGAAGGGGAAGCAGCGGTTTGGGGACAGAGACTTGGAGTGCGGCCCGGGGCTGGCAAAATCAAAGGGAGGTTGAGGGACTATGGTCAAAGTGGAGCTGGATCGAGGGCGGGCAGGAAGCTGAGACCTAGGGAGCGTGGAAGCCCCACAAGTCTGTGGACAATTTAACATCTGATCTCAAGGGACAGCATGCAGTGCCCTAATCAGATGACGGAGCCTAAAATGGAACAGGGACTGTGGAGCAGGGTGGTGGCTCTTCCCGGCAGGCGGGATGAGAGCAGGGCACCAGCCCACAACAGCTCAGCACCCCTGATTTACGGAGGAGATTGACTGAGGTAGTGCCTTCTGAAGACAGGGCTCTTGGAGTGAGAGCTGAGGCTTGAGTGGGCATAGCTGCATTAGACATGCTTAGAGTGAATCCGGCGGTCTCAACAGAGCCGGGAGCATAGAGCGGATGCCACCCAAGCTATGGCCTGTGCGCACAGGGCTTTCGGCGCCCCACTCACCAGGCCGCTGCGGCTCCGCTGCCAGCATGCAAGTGTGCAACTGGGCTTTCGGTGCTGGGCCCACCGGGCCGCTGCGGCACTGCTGCGTGCATGCACCTGGGCTTTTGGTGCCCCACCCACCAGGCCGCCCCGGTGCCGATGCCTGCGTGCGAGACTGGCTGTGGGCACCCTGCCCACCGGACCACTGCAGCACTGTTGCCTGCTCATGAGCATGCAGCTTGGCTTTCGGCATCCCGCCCACCAGGCCACTGGGGTGCTATGGTCCCTGCACGCAGCTGGGCTGCCTACCGGGATGCCATGGCGTCATTGCCTGCGCGTGGCACTGCATGGCCAACCGGGGCCTCTGCCAAGCCCCAGCCCCTCCAAGCGCTGCCCTGTGGGCGCGGCTTGCACATACGATTGAAGGAGCGGTAGCCAGGCGTTGGAGAAAAAGACCGGAGCTCCTGCGCCCCGCCTGCACTGAACCACCAGCCCCCCTGCTGAAAGAGGAACCTGCTATTGTGTCTCAGGCCTGCCCTAGCTCCTACTCACATGCCCCCACCCCTGGCCAAACCTTAACTATCCTGCTATCTAACAGTTAAGACAGCAACCTGAAGTGCCCCAGGACACAGAAGCTGTCTGCTTCCCCCAAACCTCTCCCAAAATCTCCTTCTCCCACAACTGAGCCCAAAAGAAAAAATAAAGAGAAGCCCATCTGATAGGCAAACCCCCAGAGGGAAAACAGACTCATGCCTAAAGCAAAAAGAACCACATCAAACACAATGCACACCTCAGAATCCAAAGCCCCTCCAGAAGATCAGGAGCATTCTTTGGTAAAGGACCTTGCACACTTGGAATCAAATCTAAGTGAAACAGAATTCAGGGCTGCATTAATCAAGACACTCAGAGAGCTCACTCAATGCTGGCAAAGTACCCAGACCCAGCTAAATGTCCTCAACAAGAAATTTTCTGAGCAAAATGAGTACTTTACCAATAAAATTGAGAAGCTAGAGCAGAACCAAAAGGAACTCCTTGAAATGAAAGGCATCATGGGAGAGCTGAAAAAAGAACTGACCAGCATAGGAAACAGGGCTGACCAGCTAGAGGAAAGGATGAGTGAAATCGAAGATACAAACATAGAAATGTCACAGAGGGAAGAAGAAAGGGAAAGGAAAATCAAGAGAAATGAAACAGCCCTACAAGAACTCTCTGACTCCATCAGAAAGAACAATATTAGAATAACAGGGGTACCAGAAGAAAGCGAGATGAAATTTTCTCAGAGTCTACTAAAACAAATAGTGGATGAAAATTTCCCTAACCTGTGGAAAGAATTAAAGCCCCAAATCCAAGAGGAAATCAGAAGCCCTAACTACCTAGACCCTAGCAGATCTTCTCCAAGGCACATTGTTCTGAAGATGACAAAAATCAATGACAAAGAAAAAATTCTCAAGGCTGCCAGGGAAAAACAAAACATAACTTTCAAAGGAAACCCTATCAGGCTGTCACGAGACTTATCAGCAGAAACTCTGCAAGCCAGGAGGGAGTGGAGCCCAATCTTCAAAATATTAAAAGAGAGAAATTTCGAGCCAAGAACTAACTATCCAGCAAAATTAACCTTTAGATATGAAGAAGGAATTAAGGCCTTTACAGATATACAGAAGCTGAGGGAATTCTCCAGCTCAAAACTGGCACTCCAAGAAATACTAAAGGAGGCTACCTGACCTGAGTCAAGAAATCAAAATAAATGGAGAAAAGTTGGGACAACATAAACATAAAAAGGAAAGAAGAAATGGATACAGGATATCCTCATATATCAATCATCACACTGAATGTAAATGGACTGAATTCACCAATAAAGAGGCACAGGGTAGCAGACTGGGTTAAAAAACAAAATCCAACCATATGCTGCCTACAAGAGACACACCTCAGCCACAGGGACAAACATAGACTCAGGGTAAAAGAATGGAAAACAATACTCCAGGCAAATGGCAGTCAGAGAAAAGCTGGAGTGGCCATACTGATTTCTGATGAAAAAGACATCAGGATAAAAAAAATAATGAGACATAAAGATGGACATTACATCTTGATAAAAGGGACAATACAACAAGAAGACATCACACTCATCAATATATATGCTCCGAATCAGGAAGCACCAAAATTTATAAAGCAACTACTAACAGATCTAAAAGGAGAATTTGACAAAAATACAATTATAGTAGGGCATCTAAACACCCTCCTGACAACATTGGACAGATCATCCAAGCAGAAACTAAATAAGGAGATTGCAGCTTTAAATGATACATTGCAGGGAATGTACATAATTGACATTTACAGGTCATTCCATCCTACAACAAAGGGCTATACATTTTACTCTAGTGCACATGGAACATTTTCAAGGATAGACCATATCCTGGGACTTAAATCCAACCTGACCAAATTTATGGGCATCCAAATCATACCAAGTGTATTCTCAGACCACAAAGCGTTGAAACTTGAGATCAATCGCAAAAGATCAAGTGCAGAGAGACCCACATATACGTGGAGATTGAACAACATGCTATTAAAAAGTGACTGGGTCAAAGAGGAAATAAAACAAGAGATTAAAAAATTTGTAGAAACGAATGACAATGAAAACACAATGTACCCAAATTTCTGGGACACAGCAAAAGCAGTATTAAGAGGGAAATTTATATCATTACAGGCCTATCTCAAGAAACAAGAAAAACTACAAGTAAACACCCTCACATCTCATCTTATAGAGCTAGAAAAAGAAGAACAGAGGTCCCCCAAAGCCAGCAGAAGAAAAGAATTAATAAAAATCAAAGCAGAACTTAATGAAATTCAG
>PVKE010012624.1:0-37972 GCA_004027555.1 Craseonycteris thonglongyai
GACTGTAATGTTTGAAATGTTACCAATTTATTTGACCTTATAAAAGTGAATGAACTTCTATAAAGGAACAAAATATAGTCTTGACTTATTTAATTTTTTAAGTCCTGATTTCCTATATGCCCAGCTAATCTAAACTTAGAGAAATAAATTACATTATTACTGGTTTTTAATGAGCTTAGCTTATGTACTTTGTTTTACATTGGACTGCAAATAAATATTTTATATACAGTACATAAATCATGCAATGTAAATACGTGATTTTTCTTCACAATAGGAAGATTGTTTACATTTTAACTAAAATCACAAATAGAGAACCTAATTTTTTATAATATCTATTAAAGAAGACATAATGTTTCTGTTTTTTTGTAATCAGTTTCTTCTGCACAGTACTTTTCTAATTCAGTTTAAATTAACCCTCTTTCTGTGATGAACTTCCATTTTCACATTTACCAGATGTGAATGTATTTAGACAGTAAATGCAAAACTAATAGGTTCAGAAATGGCCCCTTGATTTCATTGTTGTTGTTAACTGTTTAGTTTGTCACCTTAGATTTGTAACATACTAAAGTCGCAGGTTGTTCCTCTACCTTCTACAGGCCCGTTTACTACACCCTCACCCTCTCTACCCCACTGCCACACATACACACAAAGGCTTTTATTTGAAAATTCATGGAAGTTATTTCCTGAAGTTATTATACTTTGCTCATAAGTAACTATTTCTCCCTTAAAATTGAGAATGTTTCCCAGAAATTAACAGTGTGGTAAATGTTAGTACTGAAGAAAATAACAGCTGTATCCTCATTTGGGATGTGTCTTGACTTTGTACATTTATTTTTATATACGTATAGTTATATATGATTATTAGTAATTAGCTAAATAAAAATAGCATGACACATGAAAATTAGGTATATTGTTTGCATCTAAAAATAGGCATTTTCATCTTCCTACGGTACTTTAAATTATGATAGATGTTTAAAAAGAGGGGGTATTAATAGAAGTATTAAGGTTTCAGCCTCTTTTTTCATTTATTTAAAAGTAGTTAAATATATGTAGGCTACTTTATCACTTGTACTGGACAATGATCTTTGGTTTGGCTCACATGTGTTGAATGTATATACATTTGGTACTGCTCAGAAAAACGACTTCTTTTCTAATTCATTTTATGCACATGCATACATCTACAGAACTTTTCTCCAATTTGCCTTAGAGATAATATGCAAAAATCATAAATATGAAGCTAAAATAAACCATTTTAAGGTGATATAAAGTAATAATTAAATGTTCTAAAATACTAATGTTTTATAAACTGATTATTTTTTTTATTTCAATGGTTTTATGTACAAATATCTTTATATGCTTTGCTGTTAGTAAAATACAGTCTAACACCAATTTGTAGTCTAAAATGTATGCTGTATAATAATTTATAATGAAAATTCCCTGCTTGACTAAATTATTGACTTTTATTTAAATACCATAACTTCTTTATCAATACACCCAAATATAAAACAGAGGAAAGAAGTTTGGTAAACTTAAACTGAGTATCACTGTGTAACTATGCAGGGAAAACTGTCAGTAGCCTGGCACATGTTCATTGAATGTGAAATCTCTTGTCTCTAAAAATAAAAGCTAGGCTACACAAGCCCCTATGTCTGACAGAGAGAAGGGACACAATAAGGGGGCTCCCTATACCACCTACGCTCATCAGAGTGAAGGATGTTACTTCTTTGGTTTCCTGGTTTAATGGAAAGGTATTTGTATTCACATCACTGAGTATTAGTCATTCAATAGATGAAAGGAATATTTTAAACTTGAAAGGCTACCTTGGTGTCATTCTGAGAAGTGGGGATGAGACCCTGGGGAAAGTGCTGAAATCCTGGAGAATTATTTTAACTATTAGAAGTGGTTTAATACTTGTGAGTTTGTGGTTCTGAGATTAATAGTTATATAGCCTATGTGTGGGAATTTATGTTTTTGATTCTAATATTTTAGCTTACAGTTTTTAGTCTTAAACCATGTTTGTATAAATACTGCTTGATCTTCTCTGTAACAGTGCACTCTACATTTTATTGGTTTTTTTTTAAGGTTAATTTATTAAGTAGTTTACATTTTCTTTGCACCCTTTAAAGGACACGTAGATGCTTTTAGAAGATACAGTTTCTAAAGTATTTAATAGGCATAATGGCTAGGAACAAGTAATACTTAAGAAAAAAATCCTACAGAACCAAAGAAAGATTAAAAGAGAAGGAAATTTCATTTATTACCTCTTTGTAATCACATTAGGCAAGTAAAATCTACAGGAAACAATTTACCATAAAATAAAATTTAAAAATCTGGGGATCTGTCATCTATGAGAAGTCTTGCTAAAAATAGCAGAATCAACTCAATTTACTTTATATGTCCAGCTAGAAAGGACAGGAAAAGTTTGAAGTCTTAGGCGAGATCAAACTCTGTGCCTATCATAAATAAAGGTAAAGCATGAATGACAGACTTTCTTTTAAACGGGAGAAACACAGAACAAGAAGAAAATGAAACTCATGTTAAACATGTGATCAGGTTACTCTGCGTGGCCTTTGAAATTGATGGTTTGGCAATTAATGCTTTAAAGTTCTTCCTCTGATTATATTACCCACCTCTTGAATTGCAAAGTGTCCAAAACTGCCAAACAGTAAACGGATTTCTCTACACAGTAGTCCTTGACATTTTAGGTGGATAAATTGAACTGGAGATGTTGGTTACACTTTGTATTCTCAGTTTCTCTTTGAGAGCTAACAACCATTGAATAATTACTGAAAAGTAGTTGATATTTGCGAAAGAGGTTTTACTTTATGAATTTAATGAGTGGTAGTATTTTTTAAAATTAAGTGTAATTTATAAAGCAAATTAGGAAACGATTAAAGTAGGGCAATCCAAGGAAACCCCAGAACAAACATAAAAAAAATAATACGAAACTTTCTTAAGTTTCTCTCTTTGTGTCCTACCTTCACCCAATAAACTATTGTGAAAAGATAGGGCAGGGTGAGAGGGACACACAAAACAAAAAACTTTCTTTCTCCACTCCCTTTTCCTCTGCTTCTTTTGCCAGAGCTTGTTGTAGTCTTGGAAGCACTGTACGTAATACATTGTTACTTTTTCCAAGGGCTGTGCTGGGTGGTGCCTAGATCTGACTGCCGTTGGAGTAACAAAAAGAGAAGTAGAAACCCTGCAAGAAAGGAAAAGAACAAAGTTATGTGACCCGCGAAGGCTGTAACAAAAAAGTAACAGGAACTTGACTTAAAGATACAGTTCATTTCACTGTCTCAGCTCCATGCTTGGTAGCCGAGAGAGACAGCTTTCATTGCCTCTGGTTTCTACAAGATCGCGAGGAGTAATGCTATATACAGGGCTGTAAATTGGAGCGTTATTCTCGGATTGATTCTGCTCCACGAAAGCTGCGGTTGCTAAAAGCAGAGTGCCCACAGCAGCACGCACCCTGGCTGCTACCCACGTTCTCCCTCTCAGAGCATCCAGCATGAGTTGGGAGCTCAAAACCTGGAGGGAATCCTAGACCCGCAACCTGACTCCGCTCGCTGCCGATTGGCCCGTGCTCCGAACCCCGCCCCCGCAGCCGGAGCTGCCGTTTCGCTGGGAACCGCCCCTCGGCCCTGGGACTAGCCACCTGGCAGGCCGGCTGCGCCTGCCACTCAGTCCGAGTGGCGGAGGCTCTCGACTCTGGGCCCCGCCCCTACCCCCCTAATTGATATTATTGGAGTGTGGAGCAAGCGGCCGGTCTGCAGTCGGAGACTTGCAGGCAGCAAACACTGTGCAAAAGAACAGGAGGGGTAAAAAATTAAAAAAGCTAAACGTGGAGCCGCGGACCGGAGATCGAGAAGGGAAATCGATGAGAGGACAACAATAAAAAAATAGCCCATTTCGGAGCAAACAGCGTTTTAAAAGCTACGACTCAACTGAAACCTTAAAACCTGCTCATGCACCATGGTTTTTCAAACTCGGCACCCTTCATGGATTATTTTATGCTACATCTGTCTGCTCCGCTTTGCACACACCGGGGAGGCGCAGGCTGCAAAGGAAGGTAAGATGATGGAAAAGCAAAGTTTGTTCTGACTTATTTATTTAGCTGTCTACCTGCGTGAACCGCCTTGTCCACCGGGTTGCCGGCCTCGCCTCCGGCGCCGGGCGACCCTCCCCCGCCGGATCCCCACCCCCTCACCGCTCACTGCTCCTGGCTACGGGCGGGTGGCAAGCTGGGCTGATCCCTGCCGCCTGCAGCCGGACGCTCACGCTCGGGGCCGTCGGCCCAACAGGAGCGAGATTTCTGGCTCCAGCAGTCTGGAAGGCGTGAGCAGCAAGGGAGGGCGGGGGGTTGGCGGTGGCCGGCCGAGCTCATTCTCTAGAACTCGGGGTGAGTCAGATCTCTTTCTCTAGCCCTTTCCTCTTTCTCCTCTCGGTGTTCGCCTCCGGTAGGATAAGCTGTGGCTGGAGTTGATCGGAGAATGGTGGCGTGCTGCCTCTAATGTCCTGGCCAGCCCACCGCGAGTGGCTAAAGTCCGGAGCCTTCCCAGAAGGGCTGTGACTCGAGTGAGCTCCGATCTCTCGGGTTACTAATGAAGTGCTCACTGCATCTGAAGAGGTGGTGCAGGCCTGCGGTTGGCGCTCCATCGCCGGCGTGGAACAATAACGCAGGGGAGGTGAAGCCGACCTGGGACGCGCGCCCCGAGGACGGGGACGTCTCTGTTAAGGGTGCGCAGCGCAGCGGTCCCGGTGGCCGGGGAACAGCGGGAGCCCTCAGGACTTGGCTGGGCGCAGGGAGACAGGGGATGGGTTGGGGCTGTTCAACTGATAACACGATTCTGCCGAGGCGATGGGAAGCCCTCAAACATCTGCCCCACAGACTGGCAGTTCAATCCTAGTGGTCAAACCTTGGGACCCTGACTAGCTCTGGATGTCCAGACCAGGTTTCATTTGGGAAGCCAGATACACTTTGTATATGGTTATTTATTAGTATTATTATTTTCTTCTCCTTTGACTCACTGACAGAAAGTAAAATACCTTTCGGTGCCTGTAGTTGGAGCTGGGGAAAAAGAAACCCTGTCAATGGAAATGTCTCGCTCTGAGCAGTGTCACAGTCTCTCTCCTCTACCCCTGCCACCTCCCCCCTGTCTTCTAGGCTGTAAGTCTAAGATTGATGTTCTGGTATTTTAAAGCAAAATGCTATTCATTACTTGTTCCTAAAGTGTAGAGGATGGAAGAATCTGATAGCAGATTTAGGTCATGGTGGTAATGGGGAGGAGGTATATATATTGGTCCTCGCTCCTAGGGATTTAGTGCTGCTCTTCCCCCTTCCCCCTTTCTCTTTGTACATCCCCCTTCGTTCACCCCCCCATCTTCCCGCAACCCAATGCCATGTCCTACTTCTTGATCCAGCCTGACCTTCTGACCCGTGTCCACATCTGCAACCTGTGTTGACGGTGCACCCATTCAGAGAGATTTTCAGAGAAAACCGTGACTCCGAGCTGTCGGTTTCGCGTTTGCAGCCGAATCAACGTATGCAAAAATGCACACCCCCACACACAAAACCACACATTTGTATTCGCATAACACTACTGATTAGGAACATTCAGTCCTGGAACCGTGCGTTGATTCCTCCGAAACAACGCGACCTGAGGGAAAGTTTGCACCGCCGCGGCAAAGCCCGGCGCTGAAGCTGGGGCAGACTAGTGCTGGAGTTTGAGCTATAAATAACTGCATCACTAGGGGGAGAGGTTCCCGCAATCAGAGTGGCTTGCTCTCTCGGTTTTCTCTTATGGGGTCAAGATACGCGGAGAGGACTCTGATTCTTGGAGGCTGAATGCTTTAAATGAGATGTTTAAAAGGTGGGCGGGGTAGTGAGGGCTCCGGGCTTCTCGGTGGCAACGCTTTCAGCGCGCAGCGGCGATCTAGAGCTGCCGGTTTGGGGAGTTAGCGAGTCTCGAGGAGGCGGCGAGGCATCCACAGGCGGACGCTGGGGACTGCTTCGAGCAAGTGCCCAGCCTCCAGGGTGGATGGGGTGGCTGAAGGAAAAATGAGGGTCACTCCTCCTTCTCCACTTTCCCCATACACTTTCTCTTGGGGCGGTCAGTTCCCGCTCCTGGGAGCGCGTGTCTGTAAGTCTGAATCAGACGCTTGGAGGCGAAGTGCAGCTGCTGTTTTTCCTCTTCGTAAAAGCTGCCGCCGCTGCCGCTGCCGCCGATCCCTCTAAGGAGACGCTTCCCGAAAGCATCTCTACTCCTCCCGGCTCCTTCTGGAGCGAGGGCGCCACCGGCTCCCTAGAGTGACCAGGTCTGGCGGAGGCGTAATGGATGCTCTGAGCGGCAGTCGCGCCAGTCTGGCAGCCCCCGCCCCACCCGGCGGCCCCGCCCAGCCCCCGCTGCTGCCCACGCCGCCCTTGCCTGCCTCCGCCAGGGCGCCCCCCCGCATCTCGCCCCTCTCTCTCACCCCAGCCGGGTTCGCACGGCAGGGCGAGGAGACCCTGAGCCCCAGCCAGGGGCCCTGGTCGGCCACCGGAGGTTACACCTCCGCGGGCCTGAAGAGGGTGGGGGTGCTGGCGCCTGGTGCTCTGAGCGGGAAGTCAAAAGCGCGCAGTTGCGGGTGTACCCAGAGATACAGCAGACTGCAGGGAGGGAGACTCGCTGATCTCTTTAGAGCCGCTTCTGATCAAACGCTCAGGGTTTGGTTTTTGTTCTGTTTTTATTTGTTAGTTTCTCTCTTTTGCCATCAACGCCTTGCCCTGGCCCCTGCTCTGCTCCAGGGCTGTGCTGAGGAGCTAACAGAACGGCAGTAAATGATCGGCAATGTTTATTTTACTCCCAACAAGGACCCAAGGACACCTGGTTTTAAAAATCCACTTGTGTCTTGTCAGTACAGAAGATTAATAATAATAATAATAATAGTAATAATAATATCACTTTAAAAGGAGAGTACCTGGAACTCACGTTGTTTCTTTGTGCATAGTCTCTATATTCGAGGACAGAAACAAAATAAACTTTAAACATTATTTCATATAAATTTGATTAGTCTAACAATTTGTTGATGATCCAAGTACGAAATGCAACCTATATTCTAAAAGTGTGGGTTCTTTTTCCCCCTTATTTGAAAGGGAGTCAAGTGCTTGTATTCAAGGTTTGTGATGTCATGGTCTCCCCAAAAGTCCTAAGTGCAAAACATTTTTGAAAAAAAAGTATCTCTGTATCTATGCTTTGAGTTACAGGGAATAAGCTTAACTAGCATGAAAAAGTTGAACACATAATCATTGTTCTTTTGTTTTCTAAGTGGAACACATTTTTGTTACCTTTTAAAAAACATTTTTCCTCGGGATTATTTGAAAGTTTATATAAGCATTTATTTTAAGTCTTTATTTTAATAATTTGCTGATGTTGATATTAACTATATTTATAAATTCATTTAATATTTCTGGACAAATTGATACATTTGTTAAACTGTAAAGAATATTTTTAAAGATTAAAAATTCAGATAACTTTGAAACCAATTTGAGCAAAGAGTCTTAAATTTAATTTAAGAAATTTAATTGTCTTAAAAAGCAATAAAATATTTCAAACTGGAAGAATGATGTATATTAATGTATGGTATTTGAATACATTATATAATATAATTGGATCATTCATTGCATTTATATACATTTAAATTAGTTGTATTGCGCTTTTTGATAGTACAGAAGTGTAACACAACTGTTTTTAAAAGTCAAGTCAAAAATAGTCAAGTCAGTTTAAATATGTCATTTTGAGAATTAGCTAATGCATTGAAACCTTTGAAAAAAAAAAAGAAATATTGAAAACAGAAGTTTGCCTAACTCAGAAAGTGTATCTTGTAAATAATAGTCAATTTATTTTTCTCATGATAACTTGCTTAATATAATTTTTAATCATATTCATTTTTTCTTCAGAGAAGACACTCTGAATGAAAAGTTTTTAAAAATTAACTCCCAATTTTCAAAAAGTGCTAAGAAATACTTTTGGCAGAATATTACAAATTAATGACTGGCTTACGAATATTTGGAATTACACTTTATGACTTTCATGTTACCATATCTGACAAAATTTGGAGGGCTCAATGGTTTACAAAACTGTATGATATACAATTATAATAGAATCAACTCATCAAATAAAATTTTACCCTCACTTTTTATGCTTCTTTTGAGTTTTTAAAATTTATTTTAATATTTTAATTAAAAATACCAAATATAATGTGGTATTTTCACATATTTTCTCCCTAACAAAGTAGAATACTATGCTGAAATCAGGTGGGTATTTATTTCACCATTCATTTACATACATTTTTATGTAATGTAACTCATAAAATGATAATTATAGAAAAATTAATTTACTTTAATAACTTTTACAAATGTGTTTGAGAATTTCATGTAAAATTAAAAAATGAAATTTTCTTTTTCAGTACTACTGCTGGATTCTAAAGCACAACAAACAGAGTTAGAATGGATTTCCTCTCCACCAAATGGAGTAAGTATTTCTCCTCATAAAATATCAACCTTTATATTTTTAAATAAGAAGCAACACTTTTTCACTCTCAGCACAGTAAAATTATTCACATTCTTTATATTTAAAGTTTTAAATTCAAATACTGTATCTTGTTCAATATTTTGTTGTGTTTATAGTGAGACACGGAATGAGTAGAGAAGGAGGTATATTTAGTACTTGGGAAATGGATTAAAAAATACTCTATAACCATAACCTTTTGAGTTCTTAATGTGAGTGGAATCATACCTCAGATTCTAGGCTATGAATGCTAACTAATTACAGGGAACAGTCCTTTCACAAACTCACTTAAACTTCTCTAGTTGTTTTATACTTTTTCAGTATAATCACCAGGTAGGTTATGTGTAATTCTTTAAAACAGTATATAATCCATTTTTCCTCTTTTAGAAAGTTTTAGCATCATTCAAAATATACTTTAAAAAGTAACTAAAAATATAGTATACTCAATATCTTAGCATGAAATTTGCTATGAAATATTATTTAGATTCTCTAAATTTATATCATGTGCTATCTGCTGTTATTAATCACAAGTAATGGTGGAGCATGCACATATTATAGTATAAATCTGCTACAGTAAGTATAAGTGAAAGCAGTCAAATAAAAATCAATGAAAATATCAAGTAGCCTCCTCTCCCAAATTCTGACCATTATGGTTTATATATCAGGAAAGATATAAATTTATCATTTACTTAAATTTAGTTCAGTGTCTTAGTCTTTAGGTCTTTTAATTGTGAGAGAGGGCACATACTTCAACTTTATTAAGGAAAAGGGCTCTGAGAAAGGAAAATGTATCCCATTGTTACTTGAGTTAATCTTTGGCAACAGTAGGACATCTGTAATTAAAGAGCATGAAGTGTAAGTAACAAATTTTGTAAAAAGAAGAGTGAAGTCTAAAAGGGATTTTTAAGATGAAAACATCATAAAATTAATATGTCATGAACTGAAAGTCAGTTTAGGAATGCAAAATGTGAACAATAAAAGTCTGTTTAAAATATTCAGATATTTTCATTCAATTAATATTTGAGAGATTGCTTAAGATGATATTGTAGTTATCTGTATTGGGCAGACCGAATAATGAAAAACTCGCAAGTATTTTACAGACTAAGTATAAAAAGTACACTAAATTTGAGATAGACATGCCATACATTTTGTGCAAGTTGAGTAGTTTCCATGAGTAAAATAATAGACGTTATAGGAAGACATTCACAATAAAAAATGAAACACCTTTGTAGCCAATGATGTAGCCTATTTTCTACCATCCATCAATTAAAACAAATAGAGATAGAGGATGGTTTTCATCTCTAAGGAGAAATAAACTGATATATTATTGTAGTATTTCATCAATGTAATCCAAAAAATAATAAATTATGACTATCTATGTTGTCTTGAATTCAGATGGGTATTTTATCAACAAAAATTATTAGAAAATGATGATTGGCTATTTTCCATATATGAAATGCATTGGCTTACATGTGATTATCCAACTGAAAATAATAATTAAGATAAAAGTTTCTAGAAAATATTTTTATAAGCATTCCATAAAAGCAAAGTATCTGAATTAAGACTTCTTTCCCAATAGTGTCATTTGTAAAAATGATTGCAGTCTTTCAGAAAGTGAAATAATAAAACAAGAGTTGCATTAAATGAATATATGTAGTCTCACTATTTGTTATCTAGATATAGTTGTCTTTAAGTTGAAATTTTTCCTTCAGAAATAAGTTTATAAATTAAAATTGTGTTTCCTAGGTTAGTACAATTGATTTTTCGTGCATAGAACAAAGTCATATAATTGTTCTTGAAGTTAGAAAAAGGAATTCTTGAGATACATACCTTGGCAATAATTAGCCTTAGTTTCTTCAAACTGGGAAATTATAGAAAGAGCACATTTATCTTGGGAGCATTTGGTATTTAGTAGATGCCATTACCAGTTTCACTTCTTTTACCAATTTCAATCTAAGAGACTAAAATCTACCTTTCTAAGTGGAGGAATTTGAGTATATTTGGCTAGGTGCCATTCAAACAGATTATAAGCAGCTAGCTGAAACAAAGGAAATATGCACACCATTAGTTGCCAACACAAGTTGTGTTGAGTAAAAGCTGCATGTGATAAAGGTTCCTTGCTGTAGTTGAGGACCTTTGATAATGATATGTATAATAAAATAGTAGCAATTATATAACATCACACAGGAAATCTCTGAATTATAGTATATTGCTAATTTGTCTTGTTAGTTTTCTAAGAAACAGTTTTAAAAGTGGATACTATATTTTATATAGCATTTAAATAAATTGATTTTCTATAAAGTTTTACAAACAAAATTTATTAGCACATGCTTATTGGTTTGTTTTCCCATCTGCTTTTCTTGAAACAATAGTTTAACTATTGTACATATGTGACTTTGACTTTAGTGCTAATATATTTTTATATTTGATTATTTCATATTGGGGAAATGAATAAAAGCAGATGGCAATTTCACTATGAAGATGTCATAAATATAAAGTGGGGAATTTTATAATGGTAAGAAAGGATATAAATAACTTATTTTAGGCACTTGGAGCTATTTTTAGTTAAATGACTAATTAGCAATATAGGTAATATTATACATGGTTTAATAATATTTAAATCATTGCCAATTCTACTAAGCTTATTTCTACTTTAGTGTGGAAATATGTGAGTTTGATATTGCATATATTCTATCATAATATAAATAGGCATTTTTAAACATCTGATATTTTTCCTGTCAAAAAGTTTATTATTATAATATGATCCAGGATGCTGATTTGCCTTGCACATTTGATTGTCTATTGAAAACAATTTATTTAGAAAGATGAATCATACTTTTATAAAACTACTTTTTTATAGTTATGTGAATTTATGTACTATAATATTATTGATAACTGCAATAAATAAATAGCTCTGTAAAATGTTACTCCCTTATGTCTCATTTTGGTAAGATTGTAAAAGAGTTCACATTATGAATATCAACATGCTGTGGAGTGCTTTTACATTTCAGAATATTCTTGGCATTTTATTTTCTGTGATTTTAGGTACTGTCTATGTTTAAATATAATGTTTATAATTAAAATGTCAACTGAGTTATCAAACATTCTGCCATGTATCTATATTTATATGCATTAAATGGTAATGTAATTGTGTTGTGCACTTTTGTCTATAAATATTATAATCTCAGTGGAGACTATAGATATAAGCAAACATGTAAAGAGAAATACTAATGCACCAGCAAACAAATATTAAACAAAATAAAGTATTTATTGCATATACAAACAGTGCAAGCAACCTAAATGATGTTCCGCCACAAGGATGAAGCTGAAGAGAATACTATTTTCTCAGGTAACAGTGTTTTCCAGGGTAAGAATCCACCCCACTCTTTCAATGATAAGCATTCGTGCTACACTACAGAGGCATTTGTGCTACACTAAATATTCTTCACATGGTTTCTAAATCAAAATGTTATTGTTTGCTAAATAACTGATGACCTTTATTTAATTTTATAGTGGGAAGAAATTAGTGGTTTGGATGAGAACTACACCCCTATACGAACATACCAGGTGTGCCAGGTCATGGAGCCCAACCAAAACAACTGGCTGCGGACTAACTGGATTTCGAAAGGCAACGCACAAAGGATTTTTGTAGAATTGAAATTCACCCTGAGGGATTGTAACAGTCTTCCTGGAGTACTGGGGACTTGCAAGGAAACCTTTAATTTGTACTATTATGAAACAGACTACGACACTGGCAGGAATATAAGAGAAAACCTCTATGTAAAAATAGACACCATTGCTGCAGATGAAAGTTTCACCCAAGGTGATCTTGGTGAGAGAAAGATGAAGCTGAACACTGAGGTGAGAGAGATTGGACCTTTGTCCAAAAAGGGATTCTATCTTGCCTTTCAGGATGTCGGGGCTTGCATAGCTTTGGTTTCTGTCAAAGTATACTACAAGAAGTGCTGGTCCATTATTGAGAACTTAGCTATCTTTCCAGATACAGTGACTGGTTCAGAATTTTCCTCTTTAGTTGAGGTTCGAGGGACATGTGTCAACAGTGCAGAGGAAGAGGCAGAAAACTCCCCCAGGATGCACTGCAGTGCAGAAGGAGAATGGTTAGTGCCCATTGGAAAGTGTATCTGCAAAGCAGGCTACCAGCAAAAAGGGGACACTTGTGAACGTAAGTAATATGCTCTATTAAGATTCTATTTTGCATTTTCTTCTATTTCAGTATCAGTGTTTTTAAGTAATAATAATTATTTGAACATGTGAGTATGCTCTATACCAGCAGCCTAATTTAGTAGACCTTAAGCAAAGTCACTGCTGAACTTATCAATGATTCCCCACTGTGATATCTGCAGTAAGGGAATGTAATAAATATTGGTGATAATGGTATGTGTTACTTAAATTTAATTTTTCTTATGCTTGACATAGAAGTTAACATTACAGTTGCTATGAGATTTATGAGAAGAGAGTTTAAGTGACATTAATCAGGATTTAATAATATGTGATTCCTTCTGGTTTAAAATCTTTATCATCTGGACTTGTGAATAGCTGGAAAAAGGTTCAGTAGGCTACTAACAAGAGTTCTATGATAGACAGGACACATACAAATATATTTACAAACTTTTAGAAATATGTTATAAATACTAAAATTTTGATGCCAAATCATCACATTTCACTTGATACATTTCTGAGATTATTTCTGCCAAAGCCATATTATTTTCTGGACTAAATATAATAAAATGAGTGCTTTTCCAATGTCATGTTATAATAGACCACATTTTTGTGGAAGTGGGCTAATGTAAAGTTCTAGTTATAATACATCAACTGGGCATTTTCTATTTGTTTGTAAATAATAATAGCTTATGAATTAGTGAACCTTCTGTTTTGTAAAACTGGATTTTCTATTGTATAATGTTTCGTGGTTATAATAATAACCAGTACTTCTTTTTTTATTTAAAACTATGTCACGTGGACCTTCAAACTTGAAAGTTATTTTTGTGTTTGTGGATATGCTGAAAAAATAACTTATAATAAGATTAAATTACTCATCTTTAACATAAGTTAGAAAACATAATACATTTAAAAAATTACTTTTATATATATTTTTTACTCATAGCCAGCCAGAATACTTTTAATATTTGAAAATATTGTTAATGTAGAGGTGACTGTAACTAATAATAATTATTATAACTAAATTTTGGGAGTAACTTACTATGTTCCAAGAGTATTTCATGTGCTTTATATATACTAGTTTATTTAATGAGTTTAGATATCGTTATGATCTCTATTTTACAGAATAAAAATATGACTATCAAGGATAAATTGATTGCTTGCAGTTACTTTAGTAAGTAATATTTATTTTAGTTTGGATTCAAACTCATAGCATTGTGATTCCAGAGCTTGGGTGTTTTTGTTTTCTTTTTTAATATTTATTTATTTATTTTTATTGTTTGTTTGACAGAGAGAGAGAGATACAGAGGCAGAGACAGAGAGAGAACTGAACCGGGGGAGCTCCCAGTTCAGCATATGGTTCCGCACGGGCAGGGGCCGGGATTCGATCCCTGGTCCCCGGCGCTGCAAAGTGAGCACTCAACCCACTAAGCCATCCCGGCTTCCCCAAGCTTGGGTGTTTTAACAACAGTATTCTATTTTCTATCACAAAGCAGGGAGAATCCTAGCAAATAGTATTGTTTCATTGCTGAATTAAAGGTTTTGCTAATAGTTGTTTGGTATAAAAATGATAATCACTTTCTCATAAAATTCTCATTCTATGAAATAAATATATAATTGAAGGAATAATTAAAAAATAGTTAGAACTGTGTAGTGCAATGCAGTAGACTGTGGCTCTTTAGTTTCTGCAAAATAACTCAGAATTGAGATGTGCTATAAATATAAATTATACTCTGGATCTCAAAGGCTTCATACAAAAATCAGAATGTAACAAACATCATTAATTTTTTTTAGATAAATTGGTTGAATAAAATATAACATCAAAACTAATTTCAGCTCTTTTTACTCTTTTAATGTGGCTCCTAGAAATTTAAAAACTACATATATGACTTGCCATTATATTTCTGCTGGACACATTATTTAGATGGAGTAACTGAGCAAGTATATTTTTCTGTCATGATAGCTGACATTGTGAAGTGATCTGTACAAAATAAATGGAGATACTATAGATTCAGGTTCCATAGGCCACGTTAGCAGCCTTCTTTGACCCCCTGAAGGAGTCAAACCTTTCTACCCACTGCCCTCTTTCCCTTTCTATCACTGGCAGTAGATTTCACTGAGTAGAAAATCCTGCAGGTTCCGTGTAAGTAGAAATCAAAAACTGGAGATTTACTGCTATTAGTAGGCAGAATGCTTTTCCGCTTGGTAAGTATAGAAATAGTCCTAGTGAAGTAATCAGTTTAATAAAAGGCAATGTTCTTATTGACTGGAAGTTAAAAATGATTATTTCAAAATGATGGTGAATTAAGAAAATGGTGATGGATTCAACAATAATGGTTATAAGAAAAAATTAAGATCATATTATTAATTACACTTTAGTTATCAAAGCAGTTGATTATAGTAGTATGAAGATTTTGATTGATGTGAAAATGGAATGTAAAACTTTATCACAATTAAAAATGGGAAACAAGAAATAAAGCATGAATACTTATTAAAATGCACAATAAAATTTTTCTAAGAAAAGACTAGGAAATAACATTGGAGGTCATGCTCTTTTAGTATTTAAAGATTGTAAAGAAAATTATAGTATTTTTTGTTTCATTTGGTGTAATTTAACTCATGATTTCTACATTTACTTGTTAAGAGACACAAACAGGAACTGTTTAAGTTCTGTTTCTCAGTATAGAATTGAGTAAGAAAAATGTTCTAACTGTGGTAATGAGATATATTTACTGTAAAAAAAAAAGACTACAATTTCTTCCAAATGACCAACATCATCTCATTAAATGTGGTGATATTAAAATGATTCACAATCATTTATTTTGGTTTTAAGAATTAGAATCACATTTGAATGCCAAAATTATTGTCACCTGCAAAATACACTAAGGTTTTTAGAAATAAAGTAAAATTACTTCATCATCTACATTATTTATGTGTTGAAATAGGTGGCATTAGAAATTAATCATGAAAGTTTGTTAAAAAATGTGATGAAAGAAGTCAAGATACCTCCTTATTGTTCAACTTAAAGAATATGTGTGCATTTTTGCAAGTCAATTAAATTGTTTATCACATAACTTTCTTAATTTTTAACCTTGGTGATATTTACAAAGGAATTGAATACCTTATACTTAATTATGGCATTATGTTTATTTGCAAAATCATTCCCTCCTTGGCATAATTCCTACAGATTGCTGTGAGTGTACTTGGCCCTGGAATCAATCTAGAGCTGTCTTTATAGTATTTCTCCTGTTTCCTTTCAATGATCCTGTTAAGAGTTTCAAAACAAATTCCAGTCCCATATTGAGAAAAATTAAAATGCTTGGGAGAGGATGTTAGTGGTTAGCCACTTAAAGGCAAGCTTATCTGGGCACTTTTTAGAGTTGCAGCCCATTCTGATCTTTTCAAAGTATAATTTGAAATATAAACAACTATGGAAACTGATCACAGTTTTGATCACTTGATGTAAGATTTTTTTCCTTCGTGATTTTGAAAAAAATAACTCAAATTTGAAAATCAAATATTTCTCAAGTTTACTAGTATATGGAGAATTTGTATTTGATTCTTTAATACAGTGCTTTTATGAAAACATGTCTTTATAGTTTTTTAAAAATATGAAATTCTAGTTAACATGATATTTTTTAAAATATATTTTTATTTATTTATTTTTATTTTTGACAGAGAGAGAGAGAGAGATACAGAGAGAGAACTGAACTGGGGGAGCTCCCAGTTCAGCATATGGTTCCACACGGGCCAGGGCCGGGATTCGATCCTCAGTCCCCGGTGCTGCAAAGTGAGAGCTTAACACACTGAGCCATCCCGGCTTCCCCTAACATGATTTTATTGTCCAAAATTTATTTTAAAAAATTATCATATAAATTACATCACAACATTGTGCAAAATATCCCATATATTTCTTAGATAAAAGGAGTAGTCATTTAAAAAGTTGAGAGCAGATTATATTAAATTTTACATATATAAATGTTTTCAGAAGACTAATAAAATTGTATTATGAAATATATTTAGAAAATTTTGTACAATTTGATTCCATTGAAAAAGTAGAATATTGATGGTCAAAGTGTGGAGCTTGGTATTATAATTTGGATTTGTGTGGGTGATTTGTAGTTTACACTAACCAATCATATTCATTTTCTCATTTAATCCTTAGTACATCACTGAGACTTGGAAAGCAATATTATTTTCTCTTTTGACATATGAAGGAACTAAAGGTCAGCGATATTAGTAAGAAACAAAATTGGATGAGAATCCAGTATCCTGTTTACCAATTCAAGTCTTTTTTTCCACTACATCACACTGCTTCATAAAATTTGCCCTGTATTTCAATCAGTGGATTTTAGTTACTGAAGAACTGATAGAACTTTATTTTAGGTAGGGTGACCATATGCCTAGTTTGCCTGGGATAATATTTCTTATCTATTAACAGTGTTTCTTTTTGCTTTTGAAAGGGTTCTGATTTGGAAGACAAAATATGTGGTCACCCTAATTGTAAAAAATCCAAAGATGTAATGCAGTTTATGTGCACATATGTCAGAATATAGAGGTGTGATCTGCTTTTATTATTTATATTGCTTAATTTTAATTTTCTGAATTAAAACAAATTTAGAATTTTTTTATGATTTCATAGAAAGGGGAATTAAAATAATCATATATTTCTAATTTTTATTATACAAAATTTAATAGTTGTTTCTTAACAATTTTCATTAAAAAGTTAATGGGTCTGTCATTATCTTAATAATATATAATTTATGGACATATAACATACAGTTCAATAAATTAAAACATTTATTCAATTTGGTAGCCTTAATATTAAAATTTGTCTGTTGATTTTTGCAAATCATGATTTTTTTTCACAGAAAAATAGCATGTAGTTTATATTGACACTTTTCACAATAACAAATCAATCTTTAAAATACATAATATTTATAATCAAATATATGCAGAAATGTGAGATGCACTACAGAATTAATAGGTCAGATACTAGAGTCTCAACATTTTAGGATTCTGGCTCCACAACATACCAGGTGCATAAATTGGACAATTTCTCTGAGCATTAATTTCCTTAAGTAAGAAATGGGGCTAATAAAAATAATATGTCTCTCATAGGGCACTTACCAGAATTGAATGAAATAATTCATGTTAAAACCCTAAGAATGGTATCTGGGACATAGCAAATAATCTATGAATACTTTGTTTTTGTTTTTGTGTTTTGTTTTTTGTTAATGCAACAAGGAATTTGCTAAGTAAAGAAATATCATGACAATGATTGAATGAACATAAATCTCATAGGTCACAAATAATTAACTCTCCCTTAATGTCAGTATTTTTATTCTTGGTAATTTATCTAAGGTAGTTCAATAAAAGAAAAGATATTTTCACATAATTTCCCCCCAGCAATGTATATACTTTTAAATATTAGAAATAATCTAAGTGTGCAAAGTTAAGTGCATCACCTTGATTGAACTTAGTTCTTAAAATATGAGCATTGTGATACAGGAATTTAAAGTTATTCCACTAATAATTTTGAATGAAATATAAGCAATAAAATGTTCATATACTGATATTTAGAGTTATGCAGAATATGTGTATGGAAAAGAATAGATGGGAGCATGGGATTTTGTATTCTTTGTTTTTAAAATACCTTGCACATTAACTTTCTTAAACAGTATAATTTTAAACTGTGTATAGCCTGATATTTCATACTAAGACAAGTTGAATTGCATTTCCTAAATATGTATTTTTAAATTAAATGAGTGTCTATATGAAATACAGGATTTAGGTGATAGAACAGTAGTAACAGGTAGGTACAGTTTAAATGAGTTAAGAGGGAGAAGTTCCAAAGTGTGCAACAAAAATATATCATAGATTTTGTTTGTTATTTTAGTTATTAATAGATGGCAAGAACTATTTTTAATGCTACATATGTATTAATTCATTTAATCTTTAGGGAGGTGTTACTCCTTTATTCTGGTAGGTAGGTACTATTATAATGCAATTTAAAGGAGAAAAACATACTTTTACTGAAGTATTACATTGTTGACATATATTAAGTTATATTTATGTGTAAGCTGCATGTACACATTCTTTTTTTTATGTAGGGAAACTGGAGCACAGTGATAGGTGGACTAAATAACCACAATCACATAGAGAGTAGTTGACTGCTCCAGTATCCTTGTCTATAACCAATACAATGGGCCATGTCTTTATAGATTAGCGTGTTATCTATCGCAGTATTTTATAAAAATAAACTTTCTTTTAGGATATATTGAAAGGTGACACAAATCTGAGCATTTTGTTTCATTTGTATTAATTTCTAAATACTTATCGCTGTCTTCCCAGCATGCTTAAGATTTATTGCATCTAATTTCTCATTCTTTTTACTATTCTAGTTCTTTTTTCACATGACAGTCAGAATACACTTTGTAAAACACCACATAGATAGTATCACTTTATTATTTGGGAAGCTTCAGCCTCCTAATTACCAATAAAAATCTTCTAGTTTTTAATGCTGGCATTTAATCCTCCAACATGACCCCAATTTTTATTTATTTATTTTTTTATTTTTGTTACTTCTAGTCACATGTTTATCATACCTGAAGCCCTTGCTCTCCTGGACTGATTCTGGTCTCTCATTTTACCTTAAGCATGCCCATATATATTTCTAAGATGATGACCCATTACTTAACATGTAGTCCCAAGTAAACAGGAAAACAGTTACACTATCATGACCTTTTACAATTACTCATTGTACCTTAATCCTAAACATCTCCAACTTCTTCAGTAACCTCTGTCTTCCATGGTAGTTACCTGCAGTACCATTTGCCTGTTCTTACCAGGCATTGCTTTTTTCTACTTGCAAGGCTACCTAACCTATTTCAGGCTGTGGAAATTTTGCCTTTACTTGAAATTTCAGATTAAATGTCCCTGTTAGATGATCTTTTCTTGTGAATACTTATAAATACTTTTCCCTTTTTCTATGAGAATCAACATATGCTATATGACTTTAATTATTATTTGTAATTTTCTTTTATAGCTTCTAAGCTTCTTAACAACCTAAACTTACAGTTTTCTACCTATTCACCTATTAGCTAGCATAGGTCCTTGCACCACATAAGTCTTCTAATTAATGTTTATCAGCTTAAAGACTTAATCATACAATACCCATTATTGCCAATTGACATATTTTTATTTCAAATTCATATTACAATTTAATTTTTAGTTATGTATGGCTAGTCTCTATGATTAGTCAAACTTTGTGAGTACGAGAACCCTTTATTATATTTCATATCCTCATAGTATATTGCAAGATGATATGCTAATAATTAGCAAACATGCAGAGGAATCTGCTCCAGACATGAGAAATTATTTTCTATGAAAATAATATAAATATATTTCTTCCTTGATGTGTTCTCCTGTTTGCCACTGTCTTTCGGTGTCTTACTTTTCAACTTTATCTCTCTTCTCTAATGAGATGAAAGCCACTTATTTAATTTCCTTATTAAGATCTATGTCTTAAAGAAGAGTTCAAAATTACTATGAATAAAAAAAGGTCTTGATGTATATTTATGATTATTTTATATGGAAAAGTGACTTTTGTTATATGATTATAATGTTTTTTCCCCCCAAATTATACATTGTAGTATTTTCTTGAATTGAAAAACAAGCAAAAATAATAGAAACAAAACATGAGAAATCAATTCTTAAGGTAATATTATACTCTATAAATTGGATATTACATAAATCAGTATCATGTCCAAATATATTTCTGCTGTTTTAGTCATAACTACATTACATTGCAGTTTTTTACACTATTCTTTAAGTGATTCACTTTCTGAAGCTCATCATCCTTGTTTAAAGACATTTTTTAATGGGTAGTATGCGTGGATCTGGAAGAAGCGCTCTCCCTATGCTCCAGTCCACAATCCTTTTTCCCAGGAGCAACTACTATTCCTAATTTCTTCTGTTCTTTAAAGAGGTATTTGCTCATCATTCCTGAAAAAAGAAATAAAGATCATTGTGATACTTAAATTAGAATCATCACAATTTCCTGCTAGAACATTGTAGGCTTTATTTAATCATACTGATTTTTACTCATCTTTCTATGTACTCACAGTGCATTAAACATGGTAACTGTATAGTAAAGGACAGGAAGAAGGGAGATCTGATGAAATTGAGAAAAAAAACGATATAAAGAAAGAATTATGAAATTAATCTATCTGATAAAACTTTCTATGATTTTTAAGCTCAGTATATACTCATAAATTCTGAAATCTCAGAATGTTTGAATTTTCCTAACGTTGACCAGTATATCGCCACCCTTTTATATTTTTAATAGAAGCTTAAATTGGCATTACTATCAAATTGGTAGCTGATGTCATAATACAAATTTATGATACCTTATATTTTGCATTTAATTTGATTTTTGCACTCAACTTCTAGACATTTCCTGTAAGATAATTGTCACTATAATTATAATCCATAAAATATTTACTTTATATTTTATATAATGTGTTTTGTACAAATAATATTATTTTTAAGGAAGGCATTGACCCAGCTATATATTTGTATATATTTTTCTCTATGTGCATAAATATCTGGTGCATGAGTCAGAGAGGAAAATTTTGGAAAATCCTTTTATTCCAATTTTTCTCATCTTTGAGTGAATTTTAATCATCTCATTCCTGCAAAATACTTCACACATTTAGTTTTATGGAGGCATGTCTTTATTAGGATATTCATGCAGTGTTAATAGTGGAAAGTGGAAGGTTACATGCATTCATAATTGAGATTAAAAAAACAAAACAGGTAACAAAAATCATTCATCATTTAGTTAGGTCAAGTAAGTGACATATAAACATTATTTTCAGCCTGTGATATCAACTTTGTTAAAAGTTGTAGAATCTTTGTGTATATATCACAGTGTTAATCCTGAAAGCATAATTTCAGGGGAACTCAGAATAATGCATACCTTTGTTGAAATAAATGTGCATTATTTCTCTCAAGTTCTGTATTCTTATGGAGAAATTTAGGTTTATTATTTAGTTTATTTCATTTAGTTGGGGACCAATGAATGACATTGAAAACCAGGGAATATACATTCTGGAGTATGGTAGTTCGAAAATGTTTTTAATGGTTACACGTTATGTATACTCATTTTCCCTTTTCTACAGTTTATCTTTCAGTGGTTTTAATTACACACAATCAACTACAGTCCCAAAATATTAAGTGGAAAATTTCAGAAATAAGAAATTTGTAAGTTTTACATTGAACATTGTTATGAGTGGTGTGATGAAATCGCATGCCATTTTTTACCATCCTACTTGGAACTTGAATCATTCATTTTTCTAGAATATTCATGCTATATATGTTACCTGTCCAATATTCACTTAGTAGCCATCTCAGTTATATAATCTACTGTGTTCAGGTAACCCTTATTTTTATTAATAATCAACCTAAAGCTGAAGAGTAGTGATGCTTGGCAATTCAGATATGCCGTAGAAATGCTGGAAGTACTTCTTTTCCATGAAACGGTGCATTCAGTACAATTATTTTGAGAAAGATAGAGACCACATTCTTATAATTTTAATTACAGTATATTGTTGAAATTGTTCTATATTATTATTAGTTGTTGTTAATCTATTACTGTGACTAATTTATGAATTAATTTTATCATAGACACGTATGTATAGGAAAAAACATAGTATATATGTATAGAGTTGGGTATTGTCCATGGTTTTAGGTATCCACCCAGGGTTTTGGAAGGTATAAGCAGACTATTTGACTGTAATTTTGCATTTTTTTCATTTGGCTCAATCACCTAAATTATTTACTGCTTATGATTGTATTATCTCTTGCTTCCAATATATTAGAAAATCAGGAGACTTTAAAAGGACACATTCTGTGTTTTATATTTTGTGTCATGTGTCACCCAATTAATACCTAGTTTAGCCCCTCATCTATTGTGGCATTAGCTTTTGACCTTCATGGAAGCTATTAACACTGAATTCGGTTCTTTTATAGGAAACCTAAATCTGTAGAAGGGAGAACTGTAGTACTTTTATTAATAAAGTATAATATCAATCGGATGTAATTATTAACAATATGTTTCACTTATTTATTAAAGTTGGTCAACAATCTGTTATGTTAATATCACCTACTCTACATTTTTAGAAAGCCTTCTTTCTAAAAGAGTAGAGTAGGAGAAGGAAATAGGTGTGGAGGGGTAGAATATATCTAAAGAATCACTAGATATAATCAGTTTATTCTGAAAAAATAGGTTGAATATTAGTAAGTTCACTATATTTTCAAGTGATTTATATATTGATGTTTATTTTTGTAGTATCTTACTATCATTATCTAAACTAGGTTCCATATACACAACACCTAATGTCATTAACTTACCTAATGACATTAATTAAGGACATGAATTTAAACTAATAGATTGATTAAATAAATACACAATTGATTTACCCACTCAAATACATAAGTTCATTATAACACAACTGTTCTATGGGCATTCTTGCATTCCTTGAGAGTATAATCTTTTTCACAAAAATTAAAATCCTAAATTCTTGGAGTTTGAATATAATCTAAAGATTACAAAGGATAAATTAGAGAGCGGTTTTTGTTCTCTTTTTTTTAGACAATCAAAGACCTCATTTATAGTTCTAATGGTTTATTCATGACAGACCCCAAAGTAAAACCAAAACTCATTTTGTTCTGTTGTTTTTCTACTTCAACATTACACACCCATAATGCATACACAGACATATATGTACGTACCGTGTTTCCCCAAAAATAAGACAGTGTCTTACCCTGTTTCCCCGAAAATAAGACAGTGTCTTATATTAATTTTTGCTCCCAAATATGTGCTAGGTCTTATTTTGGGGGGGATGCCTTATATGTATTTCAGCGAGAAGCAAAACTGTAAGTAGATCTTATTTTCAGGGTATGTCTTACTTTCGGGGAAACACGGTATATACACCTATGTACACACATATGTAGACACATTCATACTGCCAACCTCTACCTCACCGAAAGAAAAATATGTAAGTTAACAAAATGAAATAAAAAACTAAGGTTATTTTTGTCCTTGACCCATTTTTAGATTTTTAAATTGCTGTGCACTAATCTTTTCATTTATAAATGCTGAATAGTTAAGACTTTTTTTTTTTTCTCTGTGGAAAACTCAATTGACAAAGAGGTTATAAACTCATATAGGTTATTCTTAGATTATTGCATATTTTAAAAAGAAAAATACAGTATAAAGCTGCCTTAGTAACATCTATAAATTTTCCTTCTTAAAGCAGAACACTTGCAAGCAGACTTTTGCTCCTTTACTTTTAAATAGATTATTTAGGCTTCCTCTACTGCAAGGTAAAGTAAAAAAAGATTTTTTTTCTTTACTTTTAAGTCTTGCTATATTTTGCCAGCTCCTAAGAAGGTGAATGTTAGCAAATAGCATGTTTTGGATATTGTGACAATTGTAAGTGCTTTCAAATGAGAACAGTGAACACCTCTTATGCTATTAGAGTCCTAAAATTTGGGAGGGAGCAGAAACTCTGCTGTTTAACCTTGTGGTTTCTGACTAGATCTCTTCTGAGAAGTCTGTACACTTTGAGCCTCTCAGTCCTTGCAAGAGCAGAGGTACAGTTAGGCTTCTGAAAAAAAAAATTTTTTTTTCATAATTAACCTATAAATTTAACACATGCTAAGCTTAGACATTCCAGCTGTAAGCTGGAGCAGGGAAAGTATGTGGCCTCAGGCTTATTATTGTTGAGACAGTGTTTTAGTTTGCAAAGGAAACCTGAGAGGAGCTTTTTAAGTCTTCGCTATTTCATCCAAACTTCTTTCTGTGTCTAATGTTTATTCTGTGCAAACTTTATGTATGAGAGCACTGTGTTGTTCAAGGCTGAACATAATAGTTTTGATCATTTTCTCCTTTGTTAAATTTTCCAATAAAACAATGTTGCTTCTCACTTCAAACAACTCTATCATTGATTTTCAAAATTACTCACAAGGCCATCACTATATGTGTAGTCATTCTTCTTTCTAATATACTTCATCCTTTATGTGGTAAAGTGGATATTCTTTGCTATCTCTATTCCCTCTGATTTCTCCTCCTTCTCCCTCTCCTCCATTATTCCTATAATGTCAGTGACTTTGGTACTAGCTTTTCATTTACCTTTCAGAAAATTCTACACTATACCCTGGTTTAAAACTTTTTAGAGCATACCTTCCCACCTTTTTAGAGCATACCTTCCCATGTAGTGAAAGTACATCTTCTTTCTCTGCTCCCCATCTTTATTGAAATATAAGTATACAGCTGGCAACATTTTGCCCATTTGCCTTCTTTACATGACAGTAATTTTACATGTGATAATTTTATGTTAAATTATTTAAAAACATTGAATCTTGTTAAATAATGATTACTCGTTATCATTGCAAAGTTTTGATCTAATGATGGGATGTCTTTCTGTTTTGAACTATAAATCCATCCTTATATATTTCTGGTAAAATAATTAAGTAGGTATTATAGAAAATCTAGTTTTTGCCTCTTCAAATCATTGATCATATGTATTATTTACAAAAAATTATGAAATTAAACTTTGAATTTTACATTGAGAAGAAAGTTTCATTAAGATAAAAATCACAAATCATATTAGATGGCAAAACTTTAGTGATTTGAATTTTAACTTGCTTTTATTGAACTAACGAAATAAAGCATACTTTGACGAGTGCTGAAGGTCCCTTTTGTAACATTTTGACTGGTGACTATATAATTCTAGAATTATCTCTATCAGTCAATTCCATAAAGGAACTTGGTCAAGATGTGTATATGAATGCCTAATCAGTTAAAGTTCTTAATCCATATTTTTTCGAGAAGCTGTAATAGTTTCTGTTATGGTATGTTTAAATCAGAGAGAGATGGAGGCTTAACAACAAAAAGGAGTATAGTAGTAATTTAAATAGTTTTTCCTGCCAAGAAGGCAGAATAAGGGTGGATATGGAAGAGGAGGAATGTTGGAATACTGATACAACTTCTGATCTTTAGTTTTTTTTAAGGATTTTTGTCATTATATACTCAATTGCAAAGACAACAAACTACATGTTAGGTCTGTAAAAGATAGCATAAACATTCAGGAGCCTGTGAATACAACTCATTTAAATTTATATGATGCAAGCTGAGATGAAGTTGACTTGGTGAGAAACAAAATGCTAGTGTATAGCAGAGTTCACATTAAGCACATCTTTTATTGCAGCCCTTCCCCTGCCCCCTTTTCTTGAGTTATGTGATGAAAGCAAATAAATAAAGTATGCTTTTGTATATAGGCTAATCTTCACTGAAAAATAATACACATTTCATTCTTGTAAACCAAAAGGGCATGGTTATTTATTATTCATTGATGTCGATAGTAGATAAGTGATTGTCACTTGCAGTCAGAGTGGAGTCTGATAGAATGCCACGTTGATTGATGGACATGACTCTGAGAATCTGCATGGGAGATTGCTTAGGTCAGTTGAACACATAAAACCATACTGGACCTGAATAAGCATGAGAAAACGTCATTATTTTTCTTTATTTAAAAAAAAATTGCATAGTATCAAAAATTTATTTGAATCTTAAGATTATTTTTAGATTTTTAGCATCATAATTATCAAATAAGAGTAATAAGTTCCTTGATTAAATAGAAAATCCAGGTCCTTGGTGCTTTGGTTCACATCTTAGAGGAAGAATTTTGCTTTTGTTCACTCTCGCTTATAGAAAAGTTAATAAATAAATAAATAAATAAATAAATAAATATAAATTAAAGTTTACAGTAGCTTTGCAAATACATACCTGAATTTACTGGAATTTTTCTTAAGGAAATACTATTTACCTAATGACTAAAACTTAAGAGTCATAGATGTTAAGTCTGTATAATATTGAAAATAAAAGTGAACTGTGTTCTTGAATTTCTTCTTGAATGATTACCACCCTTGTATATTTTAAATGGATTTCTCAACTCTAATAAGTATACTTATTTTAATGATAGCTGTTAATAATATATCAAAATATTTGGCTACAGAGAGTTTAAGTTATTTTCAACTATTTATTAATTTTGTCAATTTGAACAAAAACGTTAACACTAGCATATATATGCCAAATGTCATAATCAATTAATAATAGGCTTAATAGTTTTTATTTTAAAGTAAAGGAAAATGATCATACTGTATTTTGTCTGCAACTCAATAAAAGGGTTAACTTGAGTTACAATTGGTACATTAATGTTCATTTCTGTGAAATTTACTTTTATTTTCAATTTTTTTTTTAGTACTCATATTGGTATATTTTATATATACACATATTTATTATCTAAGTCTGCAATTCTAGATATGCAAATATGTTAAATATTCTTGGAATAAATAACATTGACAGTTATATATTATAAAATTTTAGGGCTTCTGAGTTATAAATCCATACATACTAAAAATACTAATTTTTTTGTAATCTATTTGTAAGAACTTTTTATCACTTTAGCATATGCATTTTTGAACATTTGAATTTCAGGTTAGGTAATTTTTTTTCAGATTATTCAAATATCAATAACAAAGATCCGACATTAAAATAGCTCACAGCATCTCAAAGCAACATATAATTTATTATATCATTACAGCATCTTGTTAGATAGTAAATATTTTTATGTAGTTTTTGTCAGGGAAGACCATATTTCAGAGTGTCAGCCACAAGTAGAAAGCAAAATAGAGTTCTGAAAATTATACAGAATATTTTCATTTTAAAATATGGTTGTCAATGCTGCTTATATACAAATACTCAAAAGCAGTTTTTTCCTACTACTGAGTAGTTTTGCATAATGTATTTTACATACTAGTTAGCCATCAAATAGATATGAGATTTTTATTTTTCCATTTACAAATATACTTTGAGGTTATCTAAGAGTTAATTTCCACAGGACAAATGACATCTCACTTTCATTAAAATGACATTGGGAAACTGAGATAAATAGTTCAGCATTTTCTGTGCTGACATGATGTTTGCCTGTCTGATTGCATCCTTTCCAGTAGACAGCGGAGATGCAATTTCGAAAAAGACATCTGTGCCAAGGTTTAGCTAGCCAAAAAGGGTAAGCTCTATGTTTAAAAGGTAGAGAATACAATCGATGAAAATGTCTGGACCTGTTAGCACCAATAAAGCTGAAGGATACTGGGAAGCTTGGAGAGGGTCTTTTGTTGCAGAGATAGAAAGAGACCCAAACTATGGCACTTTAGGGGAGCAGGGTCAGCAAGGAAGATCATCCATCTTCTTCAGTGGCAGCTTTCTGTCAGATTCTAACCCTGTTCATTGGAGGAATTAAACCTCTACTGTTGACACCAACTGATTTCCAGCCAAGTGTAAATGAAGCTAATATTCACTGACCTTATGCATAGTAAATGAATCCCTGTGTGTCATTTGAGAAATAATATTATCTGACACTTCAAAAAGTGAATGATGTTTGACTAAGAGAGTATGTGTGTTTGTGTATTGGTCAAGTAAGGAAATATATATCCTTTAGCTACTCCATTTTGTTGTTGTTGTTGTTAATTTCCACAATAGCCACACGGATTTACAATTTTGACACCAATTTAACCTTGTATTAGTTTCATGTATATATCATGATGTTTTATATGCAAACCTTACTGTACTGTAGAACAAGCTCTTTACTTGGCTTTCTTTAGTTTCTGTAATGGTGCCTAGTAACAAGATTCAATTTTTACTAATATATTTCAAGACAATTATGAGTTACTAGTTCACATTCAAAATATAATGAAGCAGAATATATTTTTTTATGATCATAAAAATTTGTGTTGGTCTTATTAGACAGCAAGTAGTAAGTTGGAAAGGCTGTATTTTGTTTATCATTCTTAAAGCATTGTCTAAAAGCTGTACTTTCTCATTAGTAATGTCTGCTATAGCCTCATAGTTTTCCTTAGTTTGTAAATCAAGATTTTCCTGTATTTTTCTTACTGAGGCTTATATTTTAAATTGTATAATATGCATTCTCATTCTGTAGGATATTCCATAGTCCTTTAAAAATTCTCACAAAAATGAGGGTTAAAATGTACCAGTGGTCATAAATCTCCATTATATCTAAAATATTAAGTAGTCTCTGTACACTGTAAGTAAAACAATGCCACTGACAAAACTGAAAATAGTAATAAGTATAAAACAATAATTTTAAAGAATGTGTGGTATTTAAGGATTTAAGGAAAAGCTACATTAAAGCATACTGTTGAATTTTCAAACAGATCCATGGACGGTGACTCTAACGTGGTGTATTTTATGAGAATCACCAGGACAGATCTGTGTCTAACTGACATCAATCATGTTTGAACTGAAAATAAACAGTTGTAAAATTTTGGGAATCTGTGTATTGATTTTTGTTCACCTCATCAGTCTTGTTTATTTGTACTTATTAAAGGAGTGGACATGTTTTATGTTCTATCAAACTTGAAAAGACAGCATCTGATCAGTAAGAAATTTTCTTGTTACTTATTTTTTACATGTAACTAAAATCAGATGGGATCATAAATGAAGTTTACTCCTGGCAGTCTTCCTGATCCTAATCATAGAAAGACACCAAACATGTGTTTAGTCAATTCTTCCCCCCCCCACCCCCCCGACATATTTGTCTGAATCTATGTACCCTTCTAAGGGAAATGATACTCAAAGACCAGAGAGAAATTATCTTTGTTGATAGTAACTTCACTGAGTTCTGCCATCTCTTTCTTTCATCAGTTCTCTTATGCAGGATTTAACAATGATGCACATACAAAATACAAGTATTAGAAATGTAGCTTTGTTTATGAATTTTATGCATTATCTGCACATACAGATATTAATTATATCAACAAATTAATTATTTTCAAAACAGTACTCTGACAAAGAGTAACTTCATAAGTTTGCTGTTGTCAGTGGTGTTAGTGGTGATGGTGGTAGGGGTAGCGGAGTGGACTAAATTAAGCTGATTGTCAAATCCCTTGAATTGATTATTTTGTACAGAGTCCTCCTGAAAAATCCAGTGGATACAAATAGACAGAAACACACTCGAGAAATGATACCAGCATCCTATTTCAGAGATGTTTTTTCTAAGTGATTCATCTACACCGTGCAGTCTGTCTCATAAACATTTGTGAAAAGCTGTTTGGAGTACAGATATAATTTTTCTTAATTTTTTTATATGAGTTTGTTGCAAATTTTCTTGATTCAGAAATATCATTCAAAGCATTTCCATAATATGAGAAAATAGGGAAGAATTGGTTAAAAAGCAGTAGATTTTGCTTCATGGAATCACTGGTTAATGGATTTAGCTAGGTGTTTGAATCTAAATTGAAAAGGCCAATTGTACTTTACGATCTGCAGAAGTCACATTAGATTAGTAACAGTGGAGTTTAAAGACCAGTGTCATTTCATGCTGCTAAGTAAGTTTCAGCCCCTTTACCCTTAGAGTTTAGATTCAGTCCAGTTAAGGCCTGCTAGTGCAGCATAAGTTGTTGTTTGTTTGTTTGTTTTTTAATGTGAATCAATTTATTATGGTATCCTAAAGCCTTCTGGTAACTTCCTAAAATTCTTTCTTGTTGAATCATTTGAACCAGTGGTGTCTCTCACAAGATTTCTCAATTTACGGTAATCTTGGATTGTTTTCATTAGAAACATCTTTGAGACTAAGAAGGTACTAAACACTATTCATGTGCTAATATAGCAATCATTAGGTGAGCAACATTACTCAACATTATACTAGGTACTATATTTACATACAATACTGATGAATAGTTTAGATTTTTAGGAGCCAAACAATGCCTGAAATGATTATGATTCCTAGATTCCTGTCAGAAAGCCACATTGCTAAGGGCCATGGTTTGAGAAAATATGCCAACAGTGTTATTAAAGATGCTTAAACAAATTATGACTTGCTAGAACAGGCATTACAATGAGTTTGAAAGATCTTTAAATTCAATCAGACTGTAGAATCAAAGCATCCTTTCCCAGAGTTTGTTATTATTATTGGCATATATAATGATTAAGTGAAATGAGTTATTTTGTCCTAAGTAGTATTAGTTTTGTGGTCTATAAAGTAAGAGATTGCTATAAATTATTTAATATGTTTACATAAATGTTAAAGATTTTCTAATACAAATTTTATTTCTATTCATTTTCAAAGAAAAATTGAAACATTTCAGGTAAAAATTAATTCTTAATTTTATATTTTATGATTTATTTTTAAGACCTTACCTGGGAAATATAAGATATCAAAATAGACTTCAGGTTTTAAAGTAATAAATGGTGATTTATTGTGTAAAGGAAGGCTTGGTATGCTTGTATTTTTAAATATGAAAGAAATTTGTATTTATTCTCTCCACCAAGTCAGTCTTTTCCTTGGTAGTGGTTTTATATAATATGTTAAATTATAGTAAGTGTTGCTTTTGTGTCTTCTAGAAACAAGTTATGGAAAAAATCAGGTAAATGGATAGTATCCAGTTTTAAATGCTTTTTATTTGTTTTTCCTGTTTAAAAAGTAAAGGAAAAGATGGGACAGCTTATTTGTAGTATAATCAAGTGAAGAATTGTTGGGTGAATAGTGATATCCTTAACTGAGAGCCATGGAAACTATTTATACCTTTGTGTCAATCTGGAGAAAAAAAATACACCAGCAATTCCAATACCGGGCCTGACATTTCCCATCTTTTTCTATTGAGAGGCAGCCAGCAAAAGCCTACATGGCAACTGCAAAAGTAACCATCCCTTTGAGGGCATGGTTGATTTTGCTTCTGATTCTTACCTTGCTATAAGGGTCAGGGATTCCTGGCAAAGCTTGACCTATGTTTGCGGTCAGGAAATGTGGGTGATTTTCACTGTCTCTACCTGCAGGTCTTTGAAGTTATGTGTAGGTTGGAGTTAACTCTGTGCTGTTTCGTCAGCATAGCTGTGACTTTTTTGAAAGTTGTAAAAGTATCCTGACAGAGAAGAAATTGAGTATAAAACATTGGTTTTTCTGTAGAGCAGAGACTAGTATATACTTTAAAAAATTTTAGATTATGCCATATAATTCTGTAAAAATTTTGATTGTGCCTTTTCTATTTAAGGAAATTGTGTCTAATGCTGACTGATATACTCCCAAATATAAATGTTATAATGGGTTTAAATTTAATTATAGTTCAGATCTTAGGTGTTTTACTTTGAGGTTTTCTGCCCATTAAAACATGAAGAGTTTAAATTCTATTTTTATTTAACTGGAAGTTACATGAGGAAGTGATAGGTTAGAATAGTGGATTATTTTATTCTGTTGCTTTTCTAGCTGGTTAACTAAATAACTAAAGAGCTTCCACTTCCTTCATTTCTTCCTCTTATCCTTCCACCTTTCCTTCTGTTATTTACATTTATAAATATAATGTAAATCATTCATAACTATGTAGATCTATTCTTAAATATATTGAATGCTTTACCAGGTCAACAGGCTTTGCAACAAATCCTTTCTTATCTGTATTTTTTCTTTTGTGACTGAGGAGATTGTCCCTTGAACTTTGCCCTGTTCATGCTGCTATCCTTTGACACTCCTGTTTTGCTCTAGGAAGGCATGGAACTTGACTGGAGGAGGTTGAGATGCTGTGCTTTATTCTTGGTAACACCATATAATTAGTTATACATCATCATTTGAATATAGGGAAGCTTTTTCTAGTTGTTTTTTTTTTTTCTATTGCCAAATGTCTATTTGTATTTATTTCTTAGACTGTGGTGCCAATTAGTAGTTTTCCAAGTGAGTATGACACTAAAGTTTTCATTCACACTTTATACCTGTAATGATCTTTCTTACCCTCAAAGTAGAACTGAATGTTTTGGAATATCGGTGAAACTTTGGAGGGTTAGTATCTGGCTTAAAATCCCATAGAGATTGCTCTCATTACAGTATATTCATAGCAAAGCGACAAGCACTATTAGGCTAGATTTAAATATTTGCTGACAGTTTAAATTATTGCCAAAATTTAATGCATTTTACTGAGAGAAAAATGATGAAACTGATAAGAATATAGTATAAAGAGGGATTTAGGGATTCTTCAGTGCTTATGGAGAGTAGATAATCAAACCAAACAAAAAGACTGGCGTTAACAAGAATTCAGTACTAAAAAAGGCTGTTGAGGAAAGATGCTTGGAATATAAAAACAGTTCAATTTAATTCAACAAACATTTCTTGAGTGCTTTCTGTTTATAGATTATCGTACTACGATAAATGTGTTAGGGAGAGATAAATTTATATGAGTTTATAGATTGCCAGAAACACTTAAAATTAATAATGTTACCGATTAAGCAGTGAAATTTTTAACTTGACTTGAGAAATCAATTTCTACTTTATATATATTTTTAAATGTCTAACCAACAGAAGAGTAGAAAGAATATCAAAATGAAAACACTAATGGTCATCAGACTTTCCAATTTTTTAAATACTTTCACATTTTATCTGTTTCCTTTTCCCTACTCTTGTATGTATGTATGTGTGTGTGTATACATTTATATTATATATTTATATATGTCATATATGTTTTATATAATGTTTTCACCTGGGGGAACCATTTAAAATGAAGTTATGGATGAAATTAAACTTAATTCCAAAAAATTCTAGCATACTTCTCAAAACACATTCTGTTATATAAATATAATACCATATTTTAAGTAGAGCTTTAATATATATTAAAAATTTATCTTATAGTCTACATGCCAATGTTCCAGTTGCCTCAAACTGTCCTTTATAACTGTTTTTTTCCCCAATCTATGACCCAATTAAGATCCCATGTTTGTTTGGTTGTCACATTTCTTTTCAATTTTAATCTACAACTTTCCCTCAACCATTTTTTTTTTTTCAGTTTACTGCCTCCTTTTTTTAAGAATCTAGATCATTTACCACATCATAGATTTGCCTGGCTATTTCCTTATTAGATTCTAGTTCAATTTGTTGGCAGAGATACAACACAGTTGATGTTTATTTTCTATCATATCACATCATGTCAGTTTGTCCTTTTATTTGTGATACTAAGTTTGATGACTTGGTTAAGGTTATGTATACCAGATTCTTCCATTGTAAGTTCACTGTTTTTCCTTTGTAATTAGTGATTTATGCAGTGACACCTGGAGACACCATAATTTTCCAGTGCTCTGACAAACTTTCACCTAATGTTTTATTACCCATTAATAATATCATGTCCAGTCATTTATTACATTGGTAGTTGCAAAATGTTGATTTATATTTTTGTTTTTTCTTCTACATTTTGTAGTTTATTTTATTCTATAAGAAAGAGTTTTTCAGGGAAGCTGGAATGGCGCAGTGGGTTAAATGCTCACTTTGCAGCCCCAGAGACTGAGGATTGAATCCCGGCTCCGGCCCAGGCGGACCCATTTGCTGAACTGTTGTGTGCCCCCAGTTCACTTCTTGCCGGAGCCTATGTGTGAGGCTCCCGACCCAGTTCCTTCCCTGTGTCAACTATGGAGACTGCTCTGGGCCCTCCTCCTTCTCTCTGTCCCTCTCTCAGTCAAAAAACAATTAAAAAAAAGAGTTTTTTCTCTATTCCCAATTTTTTATTAATATGGACTCACAAGTTCTAATGAAATTATTTTTAAAGATTTATTTATATTGTTTTTGACAGAGAGAGAGAGAGATAAAGAGACAGAGACAGAGAGAAGGAGTAGTCCCCAGAACAGTCTCCATAGCTGCACATCATTGGTTTTTCCACATAATTTCATTCCACAGGTGGGCGCGGGGCTGCACAGGGCAGGAACTCAGCCAGGGTCTCACCCCGGTGAGAACCGAACTGGGGGCACTCCCCAGTTCAGCATATGGGTCCACACGGGCCGGGGCTGGGATTTGATCCTCAGTACCCGGGGCTGCCAAGTGAGCGCTTAATCCACTGAGCCGTCCCGGCTTCCCCTAATGAAATTATTTTTAAAGTGAGTTTCCATTTAAAGAGGAATTAAATTAAATATTTATTATATACTTTGATGTCAGTTCATAATTTTTAGTATTGAAATTCTAGTCCACATCTATCAGCCTTTGTTCTGTTATGTCTTACTTTTTTATCCCTTTGAAGAGAAGTTTAATGCATCTTTACTGTTATGCATACTTTCTAACAAGTGAAGAAGTATTTCATTTCTAGTAGAATTTTTGAGATATCTTTCATATTGGTAACATAACCTAATTAAAATAATTAAATACTTATTAAATGTATTTCTTCTGAGCTGGAGATACTCAGAGGTGTCAGTCCAGAATTCACCACCAATTAGCTGTGTGAATGGGCAGACTACTTAACCCATTTCCCATTTAGAAAGAAAAACAAAAAAAACAACAACAAATCCAGCTTGCTCGCTGCCCTGTTCTTTTAACTCCAAGAATTCATTCTTGGAAACCTTCCAAAATTCAGTAAGAAATGCAGTGATCTGTCCCTTTGTACCTGGAGTTACTATTATTTACATTGCCACCCTGAAGCTAGAGAGTGAGAACTACAGCTTTACCAACATGGTTCTGTCATGAAAAAATAGGTTTTCTTCCAGAGAAACTGATGTTAATTCTGGGCAGGGGATGAGACAAAGAGTCTGGCTTTGCAAAATACAAATTGTAAATTAACAGAATAAAATAATAGATTACATAGCCCATGTTTGCATTCTTGCTTTGGGCAGATGGTAAACCATTCTCAAGGAAACCTTGGAATTTATAGACTGAAGGCCTAATATAAGGTCTCCACACATCACTGGATGGCAAGGAAACTGCAAATTCACTGAGAATAAATAGAGTCTAGCAAATTATGGAACCTGGAAGTAAGAAAAACTGACTGCAAACTTCAATTTATACTCCAACCCATGCTTACATCAAGTTTAGAGGGTAAGGATAGGGCTGCAGTTTATGACTTATCTAGGGGTAAATGCAGTTGCAAATGCAGAGGCCTGATATCCTTGGGGCAAACGACATGGGTTAATCTCTCTCAAGGCCTTGGCTTTCTACATTTAAAATGGAAAATATTAACAGTTTCTATTTCAAGAGATTGTGTATGGACTAAATTATCTAATATACATTCAGCAATTGCATATAAATAGTGGAAAATAAATAGGCATAAAAATGAGATTATGCTTGTAAAGCATTTAGCACACTGTCTAACGCATGGTAAGTAATCAATAAATGTTAGTTACAATTGTTATTTTTCTAAAAATTTCTCTCTGTATTTCTATTTTGGTAAAAGAGTCTGGAAATGGTCCAGACGCTTTGTTGATTGTACCTCCATTGAATCTCTTCATTCTATCCCTTTGTTTTCTCTCATTCTACTATTCCTACCTTAGGTTAAGTCCTTGTCTTATCTACCTTAGAGAATGTCAGTAACCTCCTAATTTATTTGTTTGCATTTGGTCTTACTACACTTTCAATATTTTTTCTACTTACCCTCCAGAGCGATTTTTTTAGTATGCAAATTCAATCAAGTAATGATTTTCTTTAAAATATATCATTTTCTCATGTAGTTACCAAGATATTACTTACTATCTTATTTAAAATGATTTTTAATGTGTCTCTGCTATTTTCATGCACATTACACAACTATACTGAGTAATTCAGGATATCCTAAATGCTTTATTTCCCCTTGTGATTTTCATATAGTATAATTTTCTGCCCAGATTGTCATCTTTTTTTGAAAGACTTAACGATCTCATCATCCTCCCATCCCCTCCCTATACGCTTCCCCACAAGTTCGTAGTCATTCTGGTCAGGCAGTTTCCTAAAATGTATCAGCTTTACTGTGATGTACCCCATTAGATTATAGGTTACAACAGTATAATGGCATTTTTTTATCCTTCACAATTAGCACCCTACTTGGCTTACCCTACCACCCCAGTAAATAGAAGAAGGATTAAACACAGAAATGAAGTTTTTTAGTTAACATTTGTACAGCAGAAAACAAAAATTACATATCTAGTTCAGTGTTCAGTTAACTGCCATTTATCAGTTAAGTGCTAACAAGTAATTTTGATGATGATAATGATGATAATGAGGATTCTCTTCTATGGCAAGAAAAATGACTGTTGACTCTGAACAAAGAAATATCAACCTAAGTGTGCAAGAGTAGGAGATTAAGACTGTTACGAGAGAACCATAAAATGAGATGTCATATACACTCACAAAGCATTTCATTAAATTAAAATTGTTTACATGGGAAAATGTTTATAATATTTGACTAAGGAAAAAGCAGTGCACAAAGTAATGTGATACCAGTTTTAGGGAAAGAGTGGAGAAGTATATATGAAATTGTTCATGGGGATCATTTGTGGCCCGTGGTGATATAGGCTATGTTTAGTTTTCTTTGGATTATACGCTTTATATTTCTGCACTGATCATGTATTACTATACATACATATGTGCATACATATCTATATGTAATGCATCTGTGATTCTACCAAGAAAAAAAAAGGAGCAAGAGATTAAAACCTGACAAAATGAGTCTATCTTTGCCTGTTCTTGACTCTCATTAACATGTGGGGTGAATGTGTTTTTTGTTTTGTTTTGTTTTGGTTGTTTAAAAATATGGTACAGTGTTCCCTCGCCACTTCACGCTTCATGTTTTGCGGCTTCAGTGCTTCGCGGGTTTCCCCAAAATATTCATCAAAAAATAAAAATGAAAAAATACAACCATGTCGGCAGCCACATGGCGGAAAGGAGCGTTGTTTCATGTGGATGCGTGAGAGAGAAGGATCCCTGCATGTCAAACAAAGAGATGAGGTGACTCAGAGTCCATCCCACGGGCTCTCATAAAGGCGCGTGATTGGTTTCCGGTGCGACATCGACCCATGAGAGCACGAGTGGATTTATCCCTGTGAGGTGATTGTCTGCGCATCATCGCAGCCTCACCTAGCATCTTCTCTTGTTGTATCTCGCCAGTCTTGTCCATGATGTTGACTGTCTCGCATACTGTATTATAGTGTTGTGTTGGCGATCACTTGTTTTGTTTAAGCGATAACTTTTTTTATTAATTAAGCCCTTATAATGCCACCTAAGCGCTGTGCCCCTGCGAAAGCTTCCTCCGGGGCGCCCAAGAGGAAGAAGATGATGACCATCAGCGAAAAAGTGAAACTTTTAGATATGATCAAAGAGGGCAGAAGTGATGCATCTGTGGCACGCCATGACGGGGTGAATGAATCTACAGTGCGGTCCATCAAGAAAGAGGAAGCA